>CAUYON010140306.1:0-10670 GCA_963573935.1 Arctocebus calabarensis | reverse complement strand
TGATGCCACGGCACTCTACCCAGGGTGATAAAGTGAGTCTGTCTCTACCAAAACAAAAAGAAAAGAAATAACAGCATTTTTTTTTTTTTTGGTTGCAGTTTTTGGCTGGGGCTAGGTTTTAACCCGCCACCTCCAGCATATGGGTAGGGCCGGCACCCTATTCATTGAGCCACAGGCGCCGCCCAACAGCATTTTTTAATACATATTCTATCACTTTTTTTTTTGGTAGAGTCAGAGTCTCACTTTATCACCCTCAGTAGAGTGCCGTGGCGTCACACAGCTCACAGCAACCTCCAACCCCCAGGCTTAGGCGATTCTCTTGCCTCAGCCTCCCGAGTAGCTGGGACTACAGGCGCCCGCCACAACGCCCGGCTATTTTTCTGTTTTGCAGTTTGGCCGAGAGCGGGTTTGAACCCGCCACCTTCGGTATATGGGGCCAGTGCCCTACTCAGTGAGCCACAGGTGCGCCCTCTTTTTTTTTTTTTTTTTTTTTTTTTTGAGACAGAGCCTCAAACCGTCACCCTGGATAGAGTGCTGTGGCATCACAGCTCACAGCAACCTCCAATTCCTGGGCTCAAGCGAGTCTCTTGCCTCCGCCTCCCAAGTAGCTGGGACTACAGGCGCCCGCCACAATGCTTGGCTATTTTTTGGTTGCAGCCATCATTGTTATTTGGTGGGCCTGGGCTGGATTCGAACCCGCCAGGTCAGGTATATGTGGCTGGCACCTTAGCCCGTTCAGCCACAGGCGCCGAGCCCCTTAATTCTTCATATTTTACTTATTTTAGTCGTCGTCCCTAAGCCTGGACTGATGTCTCTCCTAAAGAAATCTCATCAATTATTCAAGACACATGTTGAAAATAACCAATAATCAAAGTTTTTGTAGAATGTCTCTCTCCAATCTGAAAGTTCAATGGCACAAACACATTTTGGGGTCTGTTATCTATTTCATATATCTTTTGTATTTTCATACAGCTGTAGATTTCTCTACCCTACTACACTGAAAATATTTTAAGCCATACAGATTCTCCTATGCTTCCTTATAAATTATATAACCAACTATTACCTAAAATAAAACCCCAACAGAAAAGAAACTCAGTGAATCCTCATATACTAAGTGACTGTTAGAAATAATAAATGCAGGCTGGGTATGGTGACTCACGCCTGTAATCCAAGCACTGTGGGAGGCCAAGGCAGGTGGACTGCCTGAGCTCATAGCTTTGAGACTAGTCTAAGCCAAAGTGAGAGCTCGTCTCTAGTGTGTTGTGGTGGTCACCTCTTGTCCTAGTTACTTGGGAGGCTGAGGCAAGAGGATTGCTTGAGCCCAAGAGTTTGAGGTTGCTGTGAGCTATGATGCCACAGCACCCTCCTGAGGGCGACAAAGTGAGACTCTATCTCCAAAAAAAAAAAAAAAAAAAAAAAGGCTGGGTGTGGTGGCTCACATAGAGTTTGAGACCAGCCTCAGCAAAAGTGAGACCCCACCTCTACTAAAAATAGAAAAACTATGGCAAGAGGATCGCTTAAGCACAAGATGGAGGGTGCTGTGAGATAAGACGCCATGGCACTCTACCCAGGGCGACACCTTGAAATTGTCTCAAAAAAAAAGAGAAAAAGAAAAAGAAAAAATAAATACATCAGTCCACTCCCACGCCCCTCCTCCTTTAGGTTCTCCACTTGCAGTTCACGCCTTCATATCTATGAGAGCTCTTAATATTGTGTGCCTTGAGTTCCTTGAAGAAAATGTTACACAAACTTCTTCTCTCTATTCATACTTCCTGACCCCAAATTCAGCATAAGGAAGTTATCGCTCCCATAGTGGCTCAAGCTTATGATCCTAGCACTTTGGGAGGCCAAGGTAAAGGGATCACTTGAGGCTCGGAGTTCAAGATCAACCTGGACAATGTAGAAAGAATTAGTCTCGACAAAATTAATGAATAAATTTTTAAAAAGGAAAGAAAATAAAGAAGAAGAAGAACTAGAAGGTTATATAATCTGATAGTGCAGAAACTCAAGGAATAACTAGAGCAAATTATAATCTTAATAATCTGTGTGGCCTTTCTTCTAAAAGATGAAAACTTTATACGTGATTTTATACATGAAATTAACTGAAGTCAAATGTACTCTTACTTTTTTGCCAAAAAAAAACTGACAACTTGGCTCGGCGCCTGTGGCTCAACGGGCTAAGGTGCCAGCCGCATACACCTGAGCTGGCGGGTTCGAATCCAGCCCGGGCCCGCAAAACAACAATGACGGCTGCATCCAAAAAATGGCCGGGCATTGTGGCGGGCGCCTGTAGTCCCAGCTGCTTGGGAGGCGGAGGCAGGAGACTCGCTTGAGCCCAGGAATTGGAGGTTGCTGTGAGCTGGGATGCCATTGCACTCTATCCAGGGTGACAGCTTGAGGCTCTGTCTCAAAACAAATAAAAAAAAAAACTGACAACTAAAGCCACAGCAAATGAAACTTCTACTGTGTGAGGTAGCATACATAGCACATGAGTGATTAGCATTGCTAATTTCTGCTAGAAACAGTAGATTCAAAAATAACTATGTAAATAATATGTTACTTAGGCTCGGTGCCCCTAGCACAGTAGTTACCATGCCAGCCACATGCACTGAGGATGGAGGGTTTGAACCCGCCCCTGCCAACTAAAACAACGACAACTGCAACAAAAAACAGCCAGGTGTTGTGGTGGGCGCCTGTAGTTCCAGCTACTTGGGAGGCTGAGGCAAGAGAATCACTTGAGCTCAAGAGTTTGAGGTTGCTGTGAGTTGTGATGCCATGGCACTCAGATTCTGTCTCAAAACAAACAAACAAAAAAAAAGTTACTTATATAAACTGGTTTGTTTACCACCAAGATTTTGTCTTGGTAGGGTTAGTTTATTTGCAACAACAATACAAGGAGGTCCATAAATGGAGATAAACCTTCGGCACATTTATTTCTTTTAAGAAAAATATGTAATTATTAATAATGCAATATAAAAAGCATTTACCGAGCTTCTAAGGCCAAATAAAAGCAGAAGATTTGGGCGGCGCCTGTGGCTCATTCAGTAGGGCACCGGCCCCATATACCGAAGGTGGCGGGTTCAAACCTGGCCTTGGCCAAACTGCAAAACAGAAAAGTAGCTGGGCATTGTGGTGGGTGCCTATAGTCCCACCTACTGGGTGGCTGAGGCAAGAGAATCGCCTAAGCCCAGGAGTTGGAGGTTGCTGTGAGCTGTGTGACGCCAGGGCACTCAACCGAAGGTGATACAGTGAGACTCTGACTCTAAAAAAAAAAAAAAAAAAAAAAAAGCAGAAGACTCCAGGTCCTCCTGATCATCACTCTGAATAGTCTAATTTGAGGAACGATAAACATGAATAAATGAAATACAGAAGAATCATTTTGGTAATCTCTCTGAAACAACCTTTCTGGTTTTCTGAATTTCAGGAAATGAAAGAATTAAAGTATTTAAGTAATGTAAATTATTTGAATAATGGTATGAATAATAATCTACTGGGCCAGCTAGACTTAAAACAGAGATTCTACATATTAGAAAAGTAGACTCTGTTATAACAATGAACAATATACACAATTCTCTTATCCAGAGTTCTAGGCAAGCAGATTCTATTACTAATTGTACACTTTAACAAGAATATAAAGGCATAAAATCTGCCTTGCTAGTATTATTAGTCATATCACATTTAAAATTCTATATACAACGGTAAATGAAATTTAGCAATTCATAAAACCTGGGTAGGTCAGAAAAAAGAAAAAAAATTTAATTGAAAAGATGTATTTCATTAAGTTAAAAAATATTCAGTATTAACCTGGATGAAACTGGAACACATTATTCTTAGTAAAGCATCACAAGAATAAAGAAGCAGGCTTGGCACCCATAGCTCAGTGAGAAGGGGGCTGGTCACATATGTCGAAGCTGGTGGGTTGAGCCTAGCCTGGGCCTGCTAAACAACAATGACAACTGCAATGAAAAAATAGTCGGACGTGGTGGCGGGCACCTGAGTCCCAGCTATTCAGGAGGCTGAGGCAAGAGAATCGCTTAAGCCCAGGAGTTGGAGGTTGCTGTGAGCTGTGACGCCACAGCACTCCACTGAGGGCAACATACTGAGACTCTGTCTCAAAAAAAAAAAAAAAAAAAATGGAGAAGCAAGAATCCTATGTATTCAATTCTGATATGAAAACAATTAATGATCTAGTATGTGGTGGGGGAAGGGAAGAGCAGAGAAAGGGAAGGAGGGAGGAGGGTGGAGGGTTATGGCATGTGACATACCTTTTGGGGGCAGGACACAATTATAAGAGAGACTTTCCTAACAAATGCAATCAATGTAACTGGTTCTTTGTACCCACAATGAATCCCCAACAATAAAAAAAAAAAAAAAAAAAAAATCAAATAAAAATACTGACAATCGTTAACATTATAGTATTAATAAGAATAGCAGTGGGGAAGTGCCTGTGGCTCATCAAGCAGGGCGCCGGCCCCATATTGATGGGTTCAAACCCGGCCTCGGCTGAACTGCGAAACAGAAAAATAGCTGTGTGTTGTGGCGGGCGCCTGTAGTCCCAGCTACTCGGGAGGCTGAGGCAAGAGAATCGCCTAAGCCCAGGAGTTGGAGGTTGTTGTGAGCTGTGTGATGCCACAGCACTCTACCGAGGGTGATAAAGTGAGACTCTGTCTCTACAGAAAAAAAAAAAAAAAGAATAGTAGTTACACGATTCTCTAGTAAACGTACAACCACCAAGGCCATGAAATTAGTTTTCTGCTTTGGAAAGGTTTTCTTGGTGCTTGTAATTACAATTTAGTTCTTAATCTAGAGAACACCTCTTATTGATCAAGCATATTATAAAAGCACTTTTAAAAATCTCAATAGTGGCTCGGTGCCTGTGGCTCAACAGGCTAGGGCGCCAGCCACATACACCTAAGCTGGCGGGTTCGAATCCAGCCTGGGCCCGCCAAACAACAATGATGGCTGCAACCAAAAAATGGCCGGGCGTTGTGGCGGGCACCTACAGTCCCAGCTACTTGGAAGGCGGAGGCAGGAGACTCATTTGAGCCCAGGAATTGGAGGTTGCTGTGAGCTGTGATGCCACAACACTCTATGCAGGGTGACAGCTTGAGGCTCTGTCTCAAAAAAAAAAAAAAAAAAACTCAATAGAACCCTTTATTTATATTAAGTGAAAGAGGCTAATCTGAAAGGCTATATAGTACATGATATGAAATTCTGAAAAGGAAAAAACTATGAAGACGATAAAAAGATTAGTTGTTGCCAGGGGTTGGAAAGAGGAATGAGGGATGGGTAGGTTAGCACAGAGCATTTTTAGGACAGTAAAACTATCCTATATGATACTGTAATGGTGCATACATGTCATTATCCATTTGTTCAACCCCACAGAACATCCACCATCAAGAGTGAACCCTTGGGCCGCGGCCCCATATACGAGATTGGCGGGTTCAAACCCAGGCCAGACCAAACTGCAACAAAAAATAGCTGAGAATTGTGGTAGGCGCCTGTAGTCCCAGCTACTCAGGAGGCTGAGGCAAGAGAATCATCTAAGCCCAGGAGTTGGAGGTTGCTGTGAACTGTGACGCCACTGCACTCTACCGAGGGCGACAAAGTAAAACTGTCTCTAAAAAAATAAAAAATAAAAGAGTGAACCCTTTTGTGAACAATGGATTTTGGGGAATAATGCAGCAGGGATAGGGGTTTAGCCATGTAACAAATACAGCACTCTGGTGTGAGATGTTGACAGTGTGGAAGGCTGTGGGGCGGTGCTGGGGGAGAACAGGGTATATAGGAATACTGAGCTTTTGGACTTTTTGTCTATTTTGCTAAAAGGCTAACCCTCAGATTACTCTAAAAAATAAAGTCTATTGTAAACAAAACAATTAAAAACCTCAATGGTTACCATTACAAATTCCTAATCGCTAAAATTTGAATATATTCATTTATATTTTATATTCAAAATTTATATTCCTATCAAGAAGCATTACTGTTAATTATGTTATAGTTAATAAATTCAGCAGAATAGGTCATCAAAATATGCAAACTTGGCCTTTGTCTGATAAGAATTAATGCTAAAGGACTCACTAGAGAAATTATAACAGAACTCATAAATTTGGTCTTCCAGAACAAAAGCCTCTTTGCTTAAGTATTTATCTAACGGAAACAAACTCTTCTAGGTGAACCAAATTGCCAGGTAAAGGTGCATATGATGAAGAGCCTGAATTATTCACCAAATTTAGGGATTCATTTCTGAATACGCTGGTTTCCTCTGATACAGAAATACTCTCCCAAACAACAGCTGACACTATAAAATCAAGTTATCTGCCATATAAATACCTTTCTGCGAAATTATTATGCTAGTATGCATTCATCTGTCAAGTTTTCTTGGTATACAAAGCAGACAACTTGTTATTAAATACATATAATATATAATTATCTTAACCTCTGTGCGTAGCTGATAAGCAAAATCACATAAGGAAAATGTATATAAAATTAAAATTTCTTTTCTCATTTATCTGATGTTTTAACATCATTTAATAAATCTTCCTTGAAGTGGTTTAAATTTCTAAAACGTCAGTTATTTACAACCTTAAATCCAATTAAGTTACCAAATTTCAAGATCAGTTTTAAACTTTAAAAGGATTTTACTAAATATGAATTACTATTTTAATTATTTAGCAAATAAAGTGCATACATTCAGAAATGAAAAATTAAGTAGATTGATAGGCACCATTCAAAACAACATTGTAACTGTTATTAAAACAAAACCTTACTTGTCTGGGTTTTTCACTCTGAATGTTGCATTAAGCGCTTTTAACCTGGAGTCTGCCTGGAAAAAATAATTTATTCACTTAATACAATTACATATCAGGGCAAAAATTCAAACAAGTTTACTTTCCCTTTAGAATTACAATGATCAAGTACAGTTTTCTTCAAATTAATTGCTGTAAATACATTAAACATGCCTAAAAGAAAGCTTAGTAGTTATTTTTTAGACCACCACAAAAACATGTTATAAATTAGACTGAATATATGGCATTTAATGATACCAAAGTAAAACAACTGTAAATACCAACCAATACACTAACAGGCACATAGGTCTACATTATTAAAATTTCAGAATACATCATTTGAAAAAAGTAGTTTACCTTTTCTCGGAGCCAACAATAGCAATGGTCTGTATTTATAAACAAAATAAAAATACTGCTTTAGCGACTGTGCACTACTAAGGGTAGTTCTCAGATGGAGTCCCAAACAAACATATGTTGGTTTTTCTCATTCCAATAATCCTTACTTTAGGGGAAAAAAAAAAAGAAATATGGAAATACATGTACTAAAGTAATACTGGACTAAATAAAACAAACTAGAAGACATCAATTATTTCTAGTTAACAGAAAATATTGCAAGACAACACAATAAATAGTAATCTCATGAAATATATACTTAACATATCCATATCCTAGGCTAAATTCTCATTGAACAACAACCAGAAAAAGACAACCAAATTACGTTTCTAACCACAGTACAAGAACTACAGGGCTCATAAAGGTAGCTTAATCAGGAGTCAACTTCAAAATGCAGTTTGGCTCAAGAAATCCTAATAAGCTTGAAAATTTTACATTATTCTAGTATCTGACCTGTAATTACAAAGACTCTCAGTTAACAAAACAAAACAAAGACATAACTAGGGCTTCCAGATTACTTGCCTAAAGAAAATAAAAACAAATGTGTTTTAACAACAAATGCTATTTTACAAACTCAGCCTCCTAGAACTACAGACGAAGAAAGATTCAAAGAGCTATCTAAAAAATATCTTTAAAACCTTAATTTATCACTGATTTCAGGGAACTATCTCATTTCTAAAATCATTTCACCAACTCTTGACCTTTCTTATATCTCAAAGACAAATGAGCTAATACGTGTTAAAATCCTTACATAATAAAAGCAGCTATGAATTTAAGGCTTATGTTAAAAATCATTGAACACCAAAAGATGGCATAAGTGTTAATGACTTCAATTACATGTAAATATGCTTCTTTTTAAATGTACTTTTTTTTTTTTGAGACAGTCTTATTCTGTGCCTTGTTTTATATCTGGGCTACAATGCAGTGGCATCATCACAGTTCACTGCAAAAAGCAGTCATCCTGCCTCAGCCTCTCTAATAGCTGGGACTACTAATGCTTGCCACTATACCCAGCTAATTTTTCTATTTTTTGTAGAGAAGGGTTCTCTCTCTTGTTCTGGATGGTCTTGAACTCCTGATATCAAGCAATCCTCCTGCCTTGGGCTTGCAGAGTGCTAGGATTACAGGTATAAACCATTGAGCCTGGCCACAAATATGCTTATTTAAATGAGGATAAAATTACATTAAAACTCTAAGAAGAAAACTTTTACTATATATTTTCTTTTTTCTTTTCTGTCTTTTTTTTTTTTTCTTTTGAGACAGAGCCTCAAGCTGTCACCCTGGATAGAGTGCAATGGCATCACAACTCACAGCAACCTCCAATTCCTGGGCTCGAGCGAGTCTCCTGCCTTTGCCTCCCAAGTAGCTGGGACCACAGGTGCCCGCCACAACGTCCGGCCATTTTTTGGTTGCAGCCGTCATTGTTGTTTGGTGGGCCGGGATGGATTTGAACCCACCAGCTCAGGTGTATGTGGCTGGCGCCTTAGCCCGTTAAGTCATAGGCACAGAGCCTTCTCTCTTTTTTTTTTTTTGAGACAGAGTCTCACTGTGTTGCCTTCGGTAGAGTGCCGTGGCATCACAGCCCATAGCAACCTCCAAGTCTTAGGTTTAAGCAATTCTCTTGCCTCAGCCTCCCAAGTAGCTAGGGCTACAGGTATTCACCACAATGCCCGGCTATTTTTTGGTTGCAGTTGTCATTGTTGTTTAGCTTCCGGGTAGGTCTGAACCCGCCAGCCTTGACGTATGTGGCCGGTGCCAGCGCTGTAACCACTACAGGCACCAAACCTTTATCTTTTCTTGAATGTCATGCTTTTTTTTTTTGAGACAGAGTCTCATTTTGTCATGGTTGGTAGAGTGCCATGCCATAGCTCACGGCGACCTCAAACTCTTGGGCTCAATCGATCCTGTTGCCTTGGCCTCCCAAGTAGCCGGGACAATAGGCACCCACCACAATGCCAGGCTAGTTTTTTGTTTGCTTTGGATTTTTTTTTTTTTTTAGAGATGAGGTCTTGCTCTTGCTCAGACTGGTCTACCCGTGCTAGGATTACAGCACCCGTCCGAATCTCATGCTTTTTAATGTCACCAACTTAATTTTTACTTTTAACACCTTCAATTTACCAATTTATAAGTCATTAAATGTGAAAGTTCACCATCCTAATCTTAGCTTACCAAACATTCTGTCAGGTCAGATCCATTAACCCACCTAACTCACAGGATTCCATAAAAGGGAAGCTGCCTAAAAGACCACCAAACCAGAAACTTTTCCCACGAGCTAGATCTGACAACCTACCTGAACGGTTCCAAATCTGTTAACCCACCTGATCAGATTCCCCGTTCAATATCTAAAGATGCGCCCTAATCCATCATTGTTTCATACTACCATATTTAATTTCTTTTAAAACAGCATTATCTGAAATCATCTTGTTCACCTGATCCTTGGTTGTTCCTTAAGAATATAAGAACCATATAAAAATACAATGCCAATCAATGGTGGCCCCTAGAGTTGCACAAAGGCCAATATGGCAATGCTTTTATCTGCTTTGTTGTAGGTCTCTCTTTCAAGGAATGTTTCTCTTTCTTGGTCCATTTATGGTGACTCCACTGCAGGTTTATTACCCTTCATGTCTGAGGTCAAATATTAGCTCTTCCAGGGACAATGATTGTGTGGCCTGGTTTGCCTGGCTCGGTCCTGGTTATGACTCCTGTCCTAGTCTAATTATTAATAATGCCCCTTTCTCCTCTCAAAATAGCTCCTATTTAGACAATAAACTTATGGCCACCCAACTCAAAGTAACCTCTGAAAAACAATCTCTGCTATCACACGCCTTAACAACACTGCTGCTTTATTTCTTTTATACCATTTATCACTATTTCAAAGTATATTATTTTTTATTTAGATGCTAATTTAATTTCTCTAACCACTAAAATATAAGCTGCATAAAACACAGAATTTAGGAATACTTCCAACTCATTCGCTACTGTGTCCGTAACACCCAGAAGAATACCTCATACTCTGTAACAGAGACCCAGCATTTGGAATCTCCATGTTGCTTCTCTCAGAGTTCCTGTGCAATTATGGTGATGAGGAGATAATAGAAGCATAGCCCTTGGCAGTCCCTGCTCCACGGAAAAGACAAGGTCTCAGATTCTTTGGAACCAGCCTAAATTCATTTAAAGTTTGGGTATTTGGAATGATGTTTACTTTCATGACTGAGGTAAAGAAGTTAAACTATTACCTTTTTTTTTTTTAAAATACATGTATTTTATTATTCTTCATTACATTATTTCTCCCCCACACCCCCCAGTGGTAAGACAGAATTTATTTACAGAAAAGAATACAGAAAACACTAAAGCTCCTGGTAGAGGGAGAGAATTCAAGTTGGGAGAGAGAAGCTCTCTCCATTTCTCTCCCGGTCTTTCCCCGTCTCCTCAAACTATTACCTTATACTAAAACAACCAGCTTATAAATTCATTGCTCTAGGACAAACT
>CAUYON010140304.1:0-49073 GCA_963573935.1 Arctocebus calabarensis | reverse complement strand
TGTGAGCTGTAATGCCACAGCACTCTATCCAGGGTGACAGCTTGAGGCACTGTCTCAAAAAAAAAAAAAAAAAAGAATATGTAGCTGTTGGCTAAGTGAAAGAATGTTCCAGGCAGAGGGAGCAGTGTTAATAAAAGGACTTCGTTGAACAAAAGCCCAAGAGGGCTAGAGCATAGTAGCTTTGGAGAGAGTATTGGCAGATGAAGTTGGAGAAGTGGATTTGCTTGGACCAGATTACTCCTAGCCTGAAAAAAATACTTTATCAATATGTATTGAGATTTGAAGAGCACAGTTAGGGTCTTTAGAGGGTTAAATAAAAATTAACATTATCATATTTGCATTTTAAAATCACTATGACTTCAATGTAGAGAGTGGAGCAAAAATAACTGTAAGGTGACAGGAGACTGTTGTGATAGTCCGAGTGAGATACAGGGTGTCTTGGGGCCATGGTAGCAGTTAAGATGGAGAGAATGGACCGTATCAACTTACATCAATGGGCTAACCCAGCCCATTCATCTAGTCAGTGATTAGATGAAAGAAGTAAGGGAGAGGATAAAGATGGGGGTCTTCTGTTCTTATCCACACAGTATTCAAGCCTTACTTATGGAATGAATAACAAATAAAAAATTTTTTAAAAGTTCAGGTAACTTGCACAAATACTTTTCAAGAATAAAAATCTTTTTATTTGCTGATACTTTATTGTAATGATTTTAAAGTCTATTTAAAAATAGTTACTAGATATTTTTCCCCGTTGATAATCTTAGTCCCAAGATATTGATAGGGGCCTAGGCTTTTGCATAGGTACAAAAAAGTTGCAAAAGATGAAAAGCCCTCCCCCCAAAAAAAAAGTCACCAATAAGGAACCTTGAAGAGTCTTTGGCTATTGTGTTAATTTAACCACTACTACTACTATTATTGCTGTTATCCTATTTAGTATATATAAATGGTATTTCTGTGGTCAGAGTATGATGTTTTGAATTCAAAGTCAATGTGACATGCAGTTTTGGGAGTTGTTTTCATTCCTGGTACCCACTGTGGCATGAAATGCATTTCAATACCAGCTTCAAAGAATACCCTTAAATTGAAAGTTATACAAGATATTCACCTACTTCGGCCCACAATTCAAACACCTTCACCGTTCCCTCACATCTCAGCACTATCTATTATCAGAATATTCTATATCACAAATAGACCACAGGCCTTCATTAAGATGAGTACAACTTTGGCTGCTCAACTTGATTTGGTCCATATAATAAAAATTCTTACCTTCTTACGAACTCTTGCTATAACATATAACACCTGTCAATTGGTACTCTAAATATCTCTATGAGGCTTGGAATTCTTGACCCTTCAGTCCATATGTGCTTTATCCATGACCAGTATTCCCACATAAAATACCAGAATAACTCAGAAGATATTTGGCATATAGAGAAGGAGAAAGATTATGCTCTAAGGATGTGGCTACCTTCCATCAGGAACAACTAATTTCTAAGCAGCAGATAGCCCAACACAAAAGCACTGAGCTGAGTCCAAACCAGATCTATGGGGAAGGTTTAGGACATAACCAGTGACAAAGAAATATGGAATGTTATAGATGTTTTGGAACAAGGAATAATGTACCTATTATATAATTCACACATTTAAAATATATAATCCAAAGGTTTCTAGAATAGATTTTTCAAAATACATGTTTAGGACAAATGAAAAGAAGCATTAGCCGAGGACTCTGGCCAGACGTTACTTCAACTGGGTATCCAGGTTACCTCATCAGCTTCTTGCTTTTTAAGCTTACCTTTTTGACATCCACCACCTGCTCACCCTGGCAAAACAACCTTGATACTGAGTTTACTAACTGAGTAGTTGGGACTGGGGGATTGACCTTGTACCTAACGCTAATTGGATTGTGATGATAGCAAAGCATGTCAGTGTTTGCAGGCACTGCTGGGAGTTGGATATTCTTCTCCTAATGAACGTGTTTTTCTTCAATGGCTTTTGTAGATCACACTGAAGGTGCTACTCTGTCTTCCAGGAGAAATAAGATATTTATTTTTAAAAATCTGCATGGAAATTTTTGACATAATGTAAATGTTAACTTGTAATTGTAGAATTCTAATTAGGTGGCTATTAAGTTTTTAAAATATCATATTGGTTTAGGTATATCTGATTACCTTCCAATCACTACTGAAGTGGAATTTATGCAATTAATGCCCACCTATGTCCTATCTCCTGTCTCTGCTAAGAGGCCACCTTGGGTGCATTATGCTTCAAAGGCATCTTAATTTAAGTGAGAGGACTTCTGCTAATGTCCCTTTTACCTTTACAATTATCTTTGAGGACTAATTAATCATCTTCAAAGGACTGATTAAATAGGAACGAAGTATATGATACAAGGTCCTACTTTTCAGTGTGGTTTCATCTCAAATGTTATTAATGAAAATTAAACATTAGTTTTAAGTAAGCTTTTTAAGTATATTAAGATGCTCAATGGGAAAAAATGTCAATATTCATCTTTAGCATAGATAGGGCCCTTCCCCTAGGTTAGTAAATGCGCAGTGTCATTGTTATATCCTCAGGACAGGTCTCCCTAGTCTAGGACATATACATAAAATGAAATATTTATTCTTTTCCCTTTCTTTGTTCCTTCATCATGCAAAATACAGCTTGATAGATTTCTACCAAATTTAGAGAAATATTCAGTGGTGTGTACTGAATTCACTTCAGAGATTCTGAGATGAGAAAGTTGGAGAAAACCTTACAGAGATACAGGCAAACCGCTTGTCACTTACTGTCGCTGGCTGAAATATGAGTAACAGCAGGCATGGATTTATTTGGCAATAGTTAACATTTTCTCCAGCATCTTATCTGGGTAGTCATTTAATTAAATTACTCTTCCTCCATTGGCAGTAAATTTATGTATCTCACAGCCATTTTCTTCCCTAAATAGATCATGCCCATTATACCAAATCTTGTGAAAATAACACTGGTTCTTAGTAGAAATTTTATGATAATAATAAATAACATTTGGCCATTTGACCTTTTCAAAGAGCTCCTTACACAAAACACACTTAGTGAGTGCCTACCATGTGGCGAGTGTTCTGCTAGGTGACGATCCAAGAGGTATTGGAGGATTCAGAATTTGAAATAAATGTGACATAATAGAGTTATCTTCCTCAAGCATGTCCCTTCACTACAAACTCCTAAAAATTGGGTCTGGGCAGGTTTCTAAATCTATACATGGATGTAGATGATTGAATAAAAAATGTTTAGCTTCTGGGAAAGACACACGCATTTCAAGATCCTCCCAGAATGTGGTTTAGCAGCCCTGGCTTCCCCAGGGCTCGGTCTGCAAGCACTGAGGCTCCAGGGCGAGATTGGGGAAGAATAGCAGGGACTATTTAGGCTGGCAGCACTAACAGCATGCTCCACTTTCAGACTTTTAAAATGCCATTTTCCAGGAACAAAAGGGTTTCTTGAGTGTTGAAAAAGTGTCATAATGTGCCTGGGATTAATATTTAATTGGAAAAAATGAAAAATTTTGGCAAAAGTAACAGTTGAAGGAAACTGACTTTGGTGAGTACTTACTATGTGTTAATTGCCACACTCAATCCGGTTCATGGGGGATTACTTAGACGTTTAGCAGTGATCCTAAATGAAGGTGTTGGTAGGCTAAAAGCCAGTTACACTGCAGTGTCACAGTCTGCCTCACCCCAGCACCCATCTTTGTCATTATCAGAACAAAGAAACCCTGGTTTCTTGTCAGAGATTGTCACTAATGCTCCTGGTAATGACCAGAGAGTTTTTTCCACAGAGGTGTCTGCAGCTCTGTGACAAGGAAATGAATCCTTTCATTCTGGAGGAAAGTGCACTGTATCAATTGCTTCTTACGTTCCTGTCTCTTAGGCAGCGAAGCCTAAGAACTAGTCTAAGGATTCATGTAAAGGCAGCGTGAGCCCCATCCCTGGTGTGCACAGCAGCTGGGATACCACAGAGATAAAAATCATGTGCTTGGAGGCCCCACAACCTGGGTTTAAATCTTACCTCAACTATTTGCTAACTCTGTGACCCTGGCCAAGTCATTTAGGCTTTCTCGGTGTCACATCCGTGCCATAAAGTGAAGTGGTGATAGCGCTTAACTCCTAAGGTTGTGATAAGAATGAGAAGCTGTGATGCATAAAAAGTGCTGAGTCCTGTCTGGTACATGGCAAGAGCTCGGTCACTCTGTGTCATAAAATGTTCACTGTTCTCAGTGACTGTGGCTTACTCCTTAGGATTCACTCCAAGAAGGAAAGAAGTGGCTTGGTTTTGGGTCGTGGAAACTGTCTCTCAGCTTTTCCATGTTCCACCTGATCCCACACTGAAGGCTCTTTGTAATGATCCCCACGCTGCCACTGTGTGTTTCTGTCAGTACCCGGAGGACTGAGACCTTGGACAGCCCAGGACTTTATCCTGGGAAGGTGGTGGGGAGGAAGCCAGACTGGATGGAAAGCTGATCATCACAGCATTTCATACATCCTGCTTTTGCTTTATGGGGGGTAACTTGGTGATGAAGGCCAGAATTTAAAGGGCACAGCCAGACCAGCCAGAGAAGCGTGTCCTAGATGCATGTTTGGTGTGTTGCCTAGAACATTACTGAGCTTCAGGTGTTATTATTTTTGCCATTTCTTAGTTGCACTAGGCTATCACACATGTGTATATTTATGCTTGCAAAAAAAATCTTTTCCCTCTCCCTCCTTTCTACCTGCAAAAACCTAGTGCAGAAGGTGTCATCATGCTTATCTTATAAACAAGAAAACGGAGGTTCAGATTAGTTAAACCTCTTGCCCAAGGCTAACGACAGAGCAGGGTCTGAACTCCAAGATCTGTCATTTTACAGATGTCTGTAATTCTGGACTGAGTCATCTGGTGGTTAGGAATGCTGCAACCAGACAGTCTGTCCACTGGTGTTGAAGTCATATCTCGGCTAGCATAGGGGAAATCTGGGCTTAGTGAAGGCTAGTGCCTATGTCACACGTTATTCATGTTGTAGAGCCTGAAACATGAACCACAAATGTGCAAACATGAACCAACATCAGTTCTCATAGGATTGTCTCAGGAACAGTGAAGGTAAGGGCCTTCATTCTAGTTGGCCCAGTGTATCTGGTCAAATGGATTGGAAAGGTGGGATGGAAATGGCAGTGCTTGCTGGGTACTCTTGGCATGTTCCTGTGTCTGAGTCTTGAATGCTCCATGGAGGGATCTATTCCATGGTCATTCCAAATAAAGATCCCCCAGATAGGACCACGATTGAAGAATTAGTGAAATAATCTTCCCCTAATTCTTAGGCAACCTTCTAAACATGGGGAATTCCAAAGGAAAACAAAGTTATCTTAAATATATCCCACTTATATTTCTGTGTGGAAGTGATTGATTTTTCTTTTAAGAGAAATGTTTGTTAATAGTGATGATTAAAACAACTATTGGTAAATCACATACTGCTTTAAAACGCCTTATTTTCTTCCTGTTCAGTTTATCTTGTCACAGTGATAGTACATAACAAACAACCTTTGAACTAAATAATTGAAAACAACAACTAGTTATTATTCCTTGAATCTGTGGGACCTCTGGGATTTCTGACACTGTAGTCTGGGCTCAGTTAATCTCAGTTTATCTGAGCTTGGGGCTCATTGCATCTGCAGTCAGCCGGCAGGTGGACTAGGAGGAGCTGACTGGTCTAGGATGGGCTCAACCTCCATGCTTGGCTCTCCTGTTGATGTGATCTTTTTCTTCAGAAAGTGAGCCTGGGTTTATCCAACTGTAGAGCAGAGAGTGAGCAAAGCACACAAGGCCATGTGAGGCCTGGCTTGAAACTGACAAATTGCCACTTCACTACATCATGTTTGCAGAAGCAAGTCATCAGACCAACTCCCATCCAAAGGTTGGTGACATAGGATCTTTTCATGGAAGGAACCTCAAAGTAGAGTTGGATTATACACTCTGTGAGTTCTGTAGATACAGGGAAAGAAAGAATTGGAGCATTTTTTTTTTTTTATTTTTTGAGAAAGGGTCTCATTCTGTTGCCTGCACTATAGTACAATGGCATCATCATAGCTCACGGGAACCTCAAACTTGAGAGACATCCTGGGCTCAAGAGATCCTCCTACCTCAACTTCCTGAGGAGTGGGCACTCCAGGCATGTACCTCCATGCCTGGCTAGTTGTTTTTAACTTTTGGTAGAGATGGGGTCTCACTATCTTGCCCAGCCTGGTCTCAAACTCCTACTGTCTTCACCTCAAGCTATCTTCCTGCCTTGGTATTCCAGAGTCCTGTTATTATAAGCATGAACCACCGTGCCTGGCAATGGGGCCATGTTTGTAATCAATCTAGCATACATGTTACTTAAATTTTCCCTATTTCCCTGGGCTCCCTATTAACTGAGCCCAGACTAGAGTGTCAGAAATCCCAGTACTGAAATCTCCTTCAGTGAAATTAAAGTGTACATCCTTGAGGGCAATATGAAAACTGATACAGAGACTTGCTACAGTCTCACAGGTGTGTGGCTGATTCAAGACTCAGATTTTGACTTTCTGCTCATGTAGGGTTTGTTGTATTGTGTGTGACACCATTTGAGATTTTTTTTTTAAACATTGCCATCAAGCTTACTTTTGGACATATATAAATTCAGAATTTTTATTTTTTTATTAAGGCATATACACATAGATCATGAATATATTTATGCACATGTGGGGTACAATGTGTTGATTTTTTTAATGCAATCTGATGTGGTTACATCAAACCAATCAACATAGCTTTTGCCTCATTTACTTGATTATTGTGTTAAGACAAATCTGTCAAGTGTAGAACATAAAGCAGAATTTTGAACTCTGAAATAACTAGCTGTAAGGTCTCTGCTCCTTTTAGTAGAAAGGAGAAATGAGATTTTGCGACTTTTGCACATAGATATGAACTCTTTGCTTCAAACTAGTGGAATTAATGGGAGTGTTTAGGGAGGAAAAACTGCATTTAAAGTTAGTCATTGGCTGCTTATCTGATAAAGATAAAAGTCTCATGAAGTCTTAGTACTCACGACTTTGAGTGAAGAACAATAGAATACAAGCTTTTCCTATTCTTTCTAAGCTTCTAAATTTTCTCTTCTTTTTAAAACCTGAGTCAGTATTATCTTTTTATTTGGAAAACAGTGCAGCATCTCTCCAGAAGTTTTCGTCCTGTCAGCTCACAGAGCCGTGAGCACATACACACAGATATTTTCCTGTATTATTAAAAATATTTTATTTTTAGGTTAGATAATATATGTTTATAGTATGACATAAAAGAGTTTTCAATAAAGAGTAAGTTTCCTTCCCAATGCTCTCTGCTAACTCCTTGTTCGAATGCAGATGGGATACACCCTTCCAGAGTTGCCATATGTATACTGTATACCTAAGCAGATGCAAATATTTTCATACATCTGCTTACACCTTTTATTTTAATATATATTACACATACACATTTTCCTTATAAGTAACACCTTGTTTTACTTGATAATTTTTTTTTTGATAGAGTTTTACTCTGTCACCCAGGTTGTAGTGCAGTGGTGCAAAGATAGCTCACAAAAAACTCACATTCTTGGACTCAAGCACTTTTCCCGGCTCAGGTTCTTGCGTAGTTGGGACAGCAGGCACACACCACCACAGCTAGATAATTTTTTTTTTTTCTTTTTAGAGTCAGGGTCTTGTTCTGTTGCCCAGGTTGGTCTCAAACTTCTGCCCTCATGCTCTCTTCTCACCTTGGCCTCCTAAAGTGCTGGGATTATAGGCATGAGCCACCATGCCAGGCCTCAATTAATGACTTTTAAAATTTTCAAAGTATTTTGGGGGTTCAAATATTTTTGGTTATATGGATCGCTTGTATATTACTTGAGCCCTAGTTATAAGTGCCTGTCACCCAGTTGTGTTCATTGTGCCTGTCGGGCAGGTTTTCACCTGTCCCCACCCCTTCTTTGATTTTCTTTATAGAAAATAGGACATACCTCAAAGAACTAAAAGTAGTACTACCATTTGATCCAGCAATACCACTATTGGAAAAGAAGTCAGAGGAATTTATCCAGAGGAAAAGAAGTCATTTTATCTAGAAGTCCCCTACACATGAATGCTTACTGCAGCACAATTCACAACTGCAAAGATCCCCAGTAATCATTAACGATTTTTCATAGAGACTTCCTCACATCAGGACATAGAGAACTGCCTCACTTTATTTACAGATACACACACAATTTTTAAGTACTCTGCTATCTAGTAAAATACCTCACTGGTGCTCCTTTCTCTGCCTTTGTGTCTTGGCCACATGTTATTATTGGGTATTTCCATTTCCAGATTGGGGACTTTATCTGTCCCAGATGGGTCCTGCTATCTTGATCCTTCTCATGAGGTGCCCACTAGTCAGGGATTCGTCAATTAAGACTACTGCTCAAATTCTGAATTAGAAATTTTTTTAATTCCTGAAATTTTAGTTTTATTTTTTAATCAGAAATGCATTTTATCCATGCTAAAATATATTACTTTGCTTGCTTACTCACTTTTAAGCCATCTGTAGGAAGGCCTCAGAAAATATACCAAGGTATAGGACAGATCTATTTAAAGTTACATGTAAAAGCCATGACCTTCATCATACTTGTAGATCACAAAGACTTTGAAGACATCAGGAATGGGTCAGTCAGTGGTAGCTATAGGTCAGTATGCCTGCTCCGGGAAAGAAATCTCTCAGACCTTTCTCCTCTAAGGCCCCTCAGCCATTTCAAGTCCACCACAAATACTGGCTTTCTTGATTCCCAGGGAAATTATTTATGCAGACTTCCTGGCCCCTGGACTGAACAGGACCAGGAGTACTAGATAAAGCATCTACTATGTACAAGACAATGCCTTTGGTTTTATAAAACGAATCAAAAGAGTTTCATTGTGCTTTATTTGTGTGTGGGGGGGGTATAAAATACCATAGGACAAATGAACAGGACCTAGAGTCAGAAAACAGAGTCCAGCCTTTTCATCTACTATTGTATAGCCTTGGACAAAATGAACCTTCGTGTCTTAATATGTTAAATAGAAATAAGAACATCTCCTTACAGGTTTGAATAAAATATCTTATTTGAGGATTTGGGGTACTATTGAAAGCACCTGGCATATGCTAGACATGTGTTTACCGGTAATTTACTTCCTTCACTTGAGCATATATGATTGATATGTATTTGGTTATTTCTTCAGAATGAGATTTATCCAACTTATTTTGTTATAAATATTTTACTCATTTTCTACCCTCCTGTCTTGAGCTGTCCTATGGGAGCTCAGCGCCTGGAAGCTTGTCACACATGCTGAGTGAATGCTACTTTTAAATTCTTTTAAAAAGCCAAAGAAAACAAAGAGTTTAATTAGGATTATTCTGGTACCAAAACAAGTTGAAACAATGTAACCCCCCAAATCACACTGTAACAGATTCTTTAGGACAGTAAACATGCTGTGAGGGCTGCCTAGGTAGCTGCTTTCTCCCCTCCCCTTCTCTCAGAATGCACGGAGTTTCTTTTAATTAATATTTCATCAGATTGTACTCTAAAGTCCAAGAAGTTCTAGGAAGATATGCACAACACAGCAAAAATGACAGCACAATAATTATTAGAGAATTAATAAATGGATCCTAATCTTGGCGTGACATACAGTTTACAATTACTCTTATACAAATTTCTCAACACATATGTCCTCGCAACTATTTTTTATTTTTATTTATTATTTATTTATTTATTGAGACAGAGCCTCAAGCTGTCACCCTGGCTAGAGTGCTATGCTGGAGGCATCACAGCTCACAGCAACCTTCAATTCCTGGGCTCAAGCGAGTCTCTTGCCTCCACCTCCCAAGTAGCTGGGACTACAGGCGCCCACCACAACGCCCAGCCATTTTTTGGTTGCAGCTGTCATTGTTGTTTGGTGGGCCCGGGCTGCATTCGAACCCGCCAGCTCAGGTGTACGTGGCTGGCGCCTTAGCCCCTTGAGCCACAGGCGCTGAGCCTCAACTATTTTTTTAGTCCTTACACACTTTGACTTCATCCTAGGTCACAGATTTTGCAATTTCTATAGTTAGCATTCTCAAGAAAAAGTGATTGCTGTTGATTAATGAATATATCTGATGCCCTTCTCAAGGTTATAAATTCATTAGATTTGGTATGTGTGCCCTTATTGTGGTATCATATCCATCACTGAGAAAGAAGAGAAAAACACTCCAGTTTAATTAGCTACTGACTCTGTGCCAGGAATTATGCTTGGCCTTTCACATGTGGTATTTTATTGAATTTTCAGAGTGGCCAAATCTAACGTAGAACCATAAAGAGAATGAGATTCTGAGAAGTGCGATTCCTGGCTTTTCCTAAACTGTGCTGCAAAGGAAACTTTAGAGTGTGGTGGCCCCTGTGCCTGTTGAATAATAGATAATCTGTAATAGTCAACTTATGATGAGGAAGCAATAGCATTCCTTTTCTTGTCAACTGAACACTCAGAAGGAGAGCCTCTTCATAATTAAAACAAAAGCATCTTATTGAAGTAGGTTCCCTCCATCACCCACTGGCAGAGACGCTTGTGAAGACTGATCACTCCTTGGAGCAACCGAGCATTATTACAGAGGAAAAGTGGGCTCAGACCAGGGCTTTCCTGGGCAAGTGCTCAGACTTTCTGCTTACGGGGATGTGTCCCTGTGCTCACTAGATGTGTGTGAGAAGCTCAGGTTTTTAAGACATGGCATTTAGTAATGCACGTAATCCGACTCTTGGAGACAGGCTTTTAAATCTGAGAGGTGCTTTCAGTTCAGTGAGCAAAGCAGTCAAGGAAGTAATGAGTCATAACATTGTGGACTAAAACAGAGGTAAATATTGGTGTAAGGGGACTAGCAAAGTATCCTTGCAGGTGGGAGAATGAGTGATCAGTGTGAGTCATTAAGATGATGCCAGAGGTAAAATTAGAACTCACAAACACAGGCCTTCAAAGAATGCGCACTGGTGTGTAGGATGTTGGCTTATTTTCCTGACTGAAGAATGATGAAATGGCAGGAATATCCAAATAAAAAGGACACTTTGAAAATCAGAAAATATCGAGAGTAAGAGAAAGAGATCCAGAGAGGCAGGGAGAGAAAGAATGAGAGAGATAACATTTTCTTTCTGTAACTTGAGTATGCCCAATTATGAAATAGAGAATAGTTCTTACTTTAAAAAAAAAAAAAAGCAATACAATTCAGATTAGAGAAACTAAATAATAATGGCTTTGAAAGCCCGCATTAAAGCTTTCAGAGGCTCTATTATTTGTCCATTTATTTACTGCTATCTCCAAAATGTCTCATTGCAAATCCTTTCCCAAATGCTATCTCCATGATTTGTAGCCAGAAAACATACTCACAGCTTTGTAAGAATGAAAAACCTTTATTAAGATGTGACTCATTTTCATGCTCAAATAGCGTTAGAGGTCAGACCTTTAATCAGGCCATCAATATCAAGATTTTTTTTTAAGCTGACACTTCAGAATCATACCGTATTAGGCACAGACCAGTTATCATACCTGTGCTGATATGATTGAAGATTCCATTACCAATGTAAGATGAAGTTTTTCAAAATCAGCAATTAAAGATGATAGCCCACAAGTTTCATCTGTCTTCATATGGTTTCAGAAGGTGATTTTCTGTTTTGCCTTTGATGTGCTTTGATGTAGGAGCACCCCCATCGACTCTGGCAGGAAGGCCTTCCTTGACAAATTGAAGTTAAGAGTGTGATAGCACGTGTCAAACACACAGGATCAGACCTAATTAAGAAGGTTTTTATGATCGAGAAGTTCAGTGTGCAACCAGAAAACAGTACCATCAGTGATACTTGACTCTTGTCAAATTCTACATGCATGGACATAGTGCAGGCCTTCCCATCAATTTTTTTCACTGTGTATTGATCCATGTCACTGTGAACATTTGGAGTAGCTATTTTTGTGTGACATAAAAAGAAAAGGCCCACTTACTTTAGAAAAAAAAAGTTACCATTCAAAGAGAGTCTGTGCTCTGTTATACACTCAGCTAGACTATTTTCATGCATTACTTCATTTAATCTTTACAACACCTCTAAAATACAGGGGTTGCATTTCCTATTATACAGAAGAAGAAACTCACACTCCATTGAGTAACCCACCAAGGTCACACAACGAGTTAAGCAGCTGAGCTTAAAACAGCTCTCTATCCATGGAGTTCATTCTCTATCCATAATTCTACGAAACCTCTCTAGGTTTTTGCATTTGAAGCTGCCATGCAATTGAATAAAACACTCTTATTTTTAAGGCTGAAATTTTACAACTGAGCCAAATAAACATTCCTGTTCCATGCCATCATGAAAGCTATAGCCAACTCTAAAATTTAGACACTTTTTTTCTTTTATCTTCTTTTTAAGGTTTTTTGCGATGATTCATCAGAAGAGGTTATTTATTCCAAATAATCTTGTGTAATTAAATGTGAATGTGAAAAAATTCCTTTGTAGTATTGGGCCTCAGCCAGAGGTGATTTTGCCTCTCCTCCCCACTGGGGATATTTAGCAATGTCTAAAGATACCTTTGGTTGTCACAACTAGGAAGTTACTGCTGCATCCAGTGGGCAGAGGCCAGGGATGCTGTTAAACATTCTACAATGCTCAGAACAGCCCACACAACAAAGAGTTATCCAGCCCAAAATGTCAATAATGCTAAGTTTGAGAAGCCCTGCTTTGCAGTATTATTCTCAATTCCTGAATAAAAGCACAAGTCCTCTTCTGTTCCAGGCTGCCACACATACTTGACCCTATTTCTCATCTTCCAACCACTGATGCCTTTTTCATTTCAGGAATTCAGTTTTTCTGCTCTTTTCATAGCTTCCTCTCAGTAAGGCTAAAAGTATCTGCTATCAGTTGTTTGTCTTAACTGATTTATGGTACACACTACTGAAATTTAAGAATCCCTCATTTAACAGTTCTTGCTGAGTGCCTACTCTGTGCCACACTCTGGTCTAGGGTTTGACTGGCAACTCAGCTTAGGGTTTTTCCGGGGTCTCCTTAGCCGAGAAGGGGCCCATACAATCAGTTGGGGGATTAAGATTTTATTTTGGTTCACATGTGCTTTAAAAGATAAATTAGGTTACTGTTTGGAATATGTCCTTTTGGAAGCACAGTGAACTCTGGGAGGTGATAGAAGCCTTTAGAAATAATGGAAAATGTTGGTGGCTTAGACTATGGTAAAGCAATGGAGATAGACATGATGGGTTATTAACAAGTTACTTAGGAGGTAGCATCGATAGGACTGATGATGGCCAGATGCCGAGAGTCACACCCCAATTTTTCACTTCAGCAACCAAGTTGAGGATGATGCCATTTCCTAAGGTGTGGCATTGTGGGGAGAAAATGCTCTGGACCCCCACCAAGGTTCTCTGAAAAATCACAGATGTGAGTCAGATTGATTAACAGGAAGAAAAACTGCAAATTTATTTTATTTAATGTACATATACAGAAATCCTCAGAATAAAGGCTCAATTTCTCAGTGAAGCACAGAGGTTTTTAAAGAATTGAGGGAGGGGGGCTTGAAAGCAGGAAACCAGGATTGGGGCAAGAGAGATCAGAGGCTGACTAGCTAACAAAGATGGTTTGTCATATAAATGAAATCTTCCATGGAGCCCCCCTCAAAGCGAATAGATGACAAATGTTTCTTGTCAGACCTTTTAATGCGCTGGGCTCTTAGTTACTCTTCTCTACATCAGGTAAGGATAGACCTGGTTGTATTAATACAAATTCTCTGCAATGTAAATTTCCCCTCCACAAAAGACAGGTCTTCAGTATTATTTCTATCTGTGAGACACATGGCGCCATCTTGAAATATGTCAAAGAAATATATTTAGGGGGAAAATGTTTCTAATTCTCTTCAGCATGACAACAGATAAACATGTTAGAAGGTAGTATCTGGGGCAATGTGGTCTTTTTGGAGCTGTGACATTGAACTGATGATGTCCAAGATGCAGGACAAGTGAATCTCGAGATCATGGAGATGGTTCAGGGATTTAGATGTAACTTTGGAAGACATCAACATGCAAATGGCATTTAACATTTTGGAACTGAATGATGTCACCTGTGGAGCATATTGAGTGAGAAAAGACTTGGGCTTATAATGAAATGAGGGGCAATTCAACTACCAGGAGTTGATATCTATCCTGGATAAAAAGAATTATAGCTGTCTTTTCATAGATAAGTGGTATTATGTGCTGTGGAAGGGATCTGGAAAATGGCTATGCTTGCTCAGTATGCTTAAAACCAAATGAAAAGTGTATGGTGTGGAGGGAAGAGAGCCCAGGCTTTAGAAATCATAGAGTAGTAATATAAATATAATACAGTATTATTACTTCTTTTAGAATAACCGACAAGATAGTGAGGAAAATCTGAAATAAAAAGAAATGATCAGCTGGGCATGATGGCTCACTTCTGTAATCCTAGCACTCTGGGAGGCCAAGGTGGGTGGATGGCTTGAGCTCAGAAGTTCCATACCAGCCTGAGCAAGAGTGAGACCCTGTCTCTAAAAAATAGCCAGGCATTATGGCAGGCGCCTATAGTCCCAGCTACATGGAAGGTGGAGGCAAGAGGATTGCTTGAGCCTAAGAGTCTGAGGTTGCTGTGAGCTATGATGCCAGGGCACTCTACCCAGGATGACATAGCTAGACTCTGTCTCAAAAAGAAAAGATCCACAATGCCTTTGACATGTTAAATTGTATTGACCAAGTACTTCCTATGTTTTTCAGAGTAAAGCCAATTGTTGCTTTTTATCATACCTTCTTGTATTGAATATGCTTTCTTACAACCCCGTGTTTTTACCTGCTACGTTGTTCAATTTTACTCAATAAGTCTTGCCCATATTCAAGTGTTATATTTTCCAATTATTTGTATTAAATTTCATTTTTCTAGGCAGTTGAGATTGTGTTTAAACCTGATTCTGCTATAAAACACAATAGTATTCTTTCTAGTTTCTTATTACCTTTAAATTTAGCAAATATCTTCACCTAGATCTTAAAAAAATATTGGTCAGAGGAGGAACTGAGAATCTGAATGGATCCTCCAGTTCGCCAGGGATGTTCCTCTTACTAGATATCACGTCTCTCTTTGGGTACCATCAATTATGTATCTACCAAATTATAAAGATGAAAATACGGGTTCATTGTTTTTACCTCCATTTTGTTTCACAAATTATGTGGCTAAAATATTCTCCTACTCTGTCTGTAACATTTCACTAGTCAAAGAGTCTAGTGATTTTACCTGAAAATGAAGTGGGGTCAGTCTAACATAAATTGTCCTTATGGAATATGTGACATCTCCTAGAATCACTCTTCTTTTCTAATTGCTCACCAATATTTTTTCAAAAATAGCCTATTGTAAAATCAAATGTAGAAGTGGCTTTAAGTTCCCCAGAGTTTTTTTTTTTTTAATCTAGATACTGTCCCAATCAGTCCGTGAGCACCTATTTTTACTCTCTAGAGTCCTCAAAAACCCAGCTGACAGCAACTCAGTTCCTCTGCAGGCCTGCAGGTCCACGTGGGTGCGAGCAATCCACTTCCTGAGAGTTAACTCATCTTGTGGATCTCCAATATCCTCTCACCAAATGTGCCTCTTTCTTACCGCCTGGCCATCAATCAGCCTTACTGGCAGAGACAATGGACTCAGAGCAGGAGTAAAGGAGTTATATTTTTCTCTGAAAATATATTACCAGCATATTTTTAGTTAAGAACCATGTTTATTTGTTCGTTTTACTTACTGAGCTTTAAGTTTTAAAAAATGCACGTTTAACCACTACTAAACCATATCAGATGTGGCAGATAGATCACAACAAGACCTTCTCTAGACCTAAGACTTAATCATCCAATCAGACCTGTTCTTTTCTTTCAAAGGAGCGATGGTGTTGATTCATTTTGACAAAGGGAAGAAGCTAAAAATTAAGCATCTGGTTATCATCAGATTAAGAATAAATAATGTGGCTTTTCACCTATAGTTCAGTGAGTAGGGTGCCGGCCATATACACGGAGGCTGGCAGGTTTGAGCCTAGCCTGAGCTGACTAAAGAACAATGACAACTGCAACCAAAAAAATAGCCAGTCATTGTGCCGGGCACCAATAGTCCCAGCTACTCTGGAAGGCTGAGCCAGGAGAATCACTTAAACCCAAGAGTTTGAGGTTGCAGTGAGCTGTGACACTATAGCATTCTAAAGAGGGTGACGAAGTGAGACTTTGTCTCCAAAAACAAACAAACAAAAAAGAATAAATAATGTCTTTATTTTTTCCTTTATTATTATTATTATTATTATTTTGCATTTTTGGACCGGGGCTGGGTTTGAACCTGCCACCTCTGGCATATGGGGCCGGCACCCTACTCTTTTGAGCCACAGTCACCACCCTATTTTTTCCTTATTTTTTTAACTTTGTTCTTGCTTTTCTTTTTCTTTTGTCCTGTGCCTTACTTGTCTTAAAAATGCTTTTTAAAAACCACTGGGTAAAACTGCAGTAGGTTTTATTTTTTTCATTTTTGCATCTCATCTACTCAATTTAGCTAGTATTTTAACAATGATGATTAAATAGGACACTTGTGACTGCCTTTATAACCTAGGATGTTTTGTTTTCTCTCTGTAAAAGAAATAAGGGAATGATTTTCATTCGTGTAATTAGGTAGGAACATGGGTCCCCTGAACATAGAAGGTCTTCATTAATATTTTTAAGTGAATGAATAAATCCATGAGTGCATACTAATGAAATTGACAAGCATAAAAGAACATAAATACAGATTGAAAAGCTGTCTAACTCCTGTCCTTTGCTACTGGATAGTATACAAAATGCTACAGGATAGTATACAACCCAACAATTGGGTTGATGAAAATATATTTTTGTGTATGATATTTTGGAAATGAATTAATGATACTCAATACTTTCTATCTCTTTATTGCACCTTCCCCACCTTTTACTTGCTATCTAATATTTTGAGGTGTTTAATTTGACAACACTCATGCTTTCTATAAGCAAGTAGTAATTGTATACTACCTAATGGGAACACATCTTGGTGCTCCAGAGACTGTCAGTGTTCTTGTGATTTCAGATTTTTTTTCCAGTCACATACACAAATTGCCAAAATGTTTTTGTCTTAGAGTCACTCACTATAGTCTCATATGAGGTAGAAACCTTTGAGCTATGCAATCAAACTTTGTTAAGTCATGTCAAAAACGTTAGTGAAAAGTACAGCTACTCACTGCTCTCATGACATGTTCCCATTTCTAGCCTCACTACACAATTTCTAATGTCTTTTGTTGGTAACTAAAACAAAGAAAGAGAAGCCATTTGAATTTCAAGGATGAATCCTTTGGTTTTTCTTTTGAAAGAAGCCAGAGGGGGAAAAAGATGACTCATGTATAAAGCATCAGCAATGAATTTGACAGGTAACTTTTCAACAGCAATTGTGGAGTCTAGAAGACAGTAGAATTAATGTGCTCTAAAGATAACTGTCGATTTAAAATTTTAAACCAAATGAAACTGTATTTTCAAGAACCAGAGAATGATTCTCAAAACCATTTCACCATTAAATGCAATTCCAGAAAATTCAAAAAAATAATAAAAACATGAAGTTTACCAACAAAAGATCTTTACTTCCAAAGAAAATATTTTAGAAGGAAATAATTGGTATCAGAGAAAATCTGGGATGATAAAAGGGAAAGTGAGCAAAAGGTTTTTGTTGTGAGATTTAAACCAATTGATTTTGTTTTGTTTTTTTAGAGACAGAGTCTCACTTAGAGTACTGTGGCATCACAGCTCACAGCAACCTCCAGCTCTTCGGCTTAGGCGATTCTCTTGCCTCAGCTTCCCAAATAGCCAGGACCACTGGCACCCGCCACAATGCCTGGCTATAATAAACCAATGTTTTTTAAAGATAAATATCATAATGTCTAGTTTGTAGAACTAAAAAAGAAAAAGCTTGAGATAAAAAAGCTATAAAATGTAGCTAACAGTAGATCAGAATTAAAATGCTGTTAGATCTTTTCACTGTTTGGGAAGAGGTTAAAGATATTGATTAACTTCAGACTGTATTCATTATTAAATATGCAAGTTTGCATGTCAATGATACCATTTAACAGAATAGCGCTAGTGATATAAATGCCAAACCAGGAGATAAAGAATGAGAAAAAAAAATATCATCAACCAAACACATTTTCAGTTAAAATCCCAATATAATTTTAAGATCATATAGGAAACTAAAAGATCAGTAAAAACTAATTTATGAAGAACAAAATGTGGGGATAATTGTAGTACTAGATATTAAAGAATGATTTAAAAACAATAGTAATTAAGACATGACACACTGGTACAGGAATAGAAAAAGAGACTTGGAATGTATGGCAGACAAAATCTTGCAGATCAGTGGGGAAAAGATGAGACATTTAATAGATATGAGTGGAGCAACTGTAAATCTGCATTGGGGCAAAATGGATATTTATCTCAAACTTAACACACACGTGACACAAAAATCTTGAAGAAACATGGACAAATTTAACTACCTTAAAATTATAAACTATTCATCAAAAACTATGAAAAATAAGAAGAGTAGCCACAAAGAAATAGAACATATTTGTAACATATAAAACCAAACGGAAATAGTATCCATTATATATAAAAAATTTCTTATGTTTGTTCTGTTTTGGTTTGGTTTTTTGCAGTTTTGGCCAGAGCCGGGTTTGAACCCGCCACCTCCGGTATATGGGGCCAGCCCTACTCCTTTAAGCCACAGGTGCCACCCAAGATTTTCTTCTTATCCATGAGAAAAGACAAGCTACCAAAAAGGCGAGGGGGAGTAAAACTCAAAAGAATAAGAAGATATTCCACACAATAGGAAACTCAACAGGCCAATAAATACATGAAAAATATTGTTTCATTTTTAATTCAGAAAATGCAAATGCATACACATAAGATACTGTTTTATACCTACCATGTTGGAAATAGTTCCAAAATAGGATAGTAGCAAATCTTGGTGAAGCTGTGGAGAAAGAATTAATTTAATACATTTCTAGTATTCATGTAAATTATTCAGTAGTGTTACTGATGTGCATATTTAATTCTTTCCTAGATACATAATCTACAAAAGGTTCTGTACATATACAGCAGAATAAAAGCACAGCATTAATTGTAATAGTTAAAACTGGAAATAATACAATTGTTCATCAATAGAAGTAAGAAAAGATAAACATTTCTCTTATTAGAAAAAAAGAAAAGTTTTGGTTCAGTGATTACTAAATAGCAAAAAGTAAAAGAATCAGCTACTTACATCAGCATGAATCTCATAAACAGTATGTTAAGTGGAAAAAATAAGTGTGAGAATAATACATATGCTTTGATACTCCTTATATAGAATTTTAAAATATGCAAAACTAAACAATATTTCAAGGTACATACATATGTATTATAACTATGAAGAAATACCAGGGAATGATAAAAAGTTCTGAATGCTAATAGCCTCTGAGAGGGAGAGAAAGGAACGGCCTTCACAGGAAGCTTCAATAATGATGTGAATGACACAATGATATGCAAATGTGCCTATTTGTTAACGTAGGTATTCTGTTAGCATTTTTAAAACATTCGTATATTATATATAAATATATATTTATAGCCTCATATATCATAAACATAGTTTATATGTTATAAATATATCAGTTCTAGGATGCATATTTTTCACATTTGATCTTCTCTAAAATCAAGGTGGGCATTGCAATAGTTGGCACCTTTTTAAGCTGCTGCCTAGGAACAGTCGCGATACAGTGGCCACAGCCTGATCATGAACAAAGTTAGTTATTACTCTTGGCAGCATGACTGGACATCAGAATTCCCTTAATGTTCCAGTCAACCAATCATTTAAAGTAAAAATGTGAGTCTTTTCATTGGTGTATTCTGCTGCTCTCAGGACAACCTGGCATCAGACATGTGGAGTGGATACTGATATTTTGGAATAATACCCTGGAGATAATTATGAGCACACTTTTAAGAACAACTCCATCAAAAAATGTTAAATATTGGCAGAAAGGGCGAATGGAAAAACTCATAGACAAAAAATCTAAATAGAAAAATAATTCAGAAGAGGTGGATTCTAAATGCGAATAGACTTTAGGTGAACCTGACCCAATTTATGTGGCTTATGTTATCTATGTATGTATATTTATGAAAAAGAGTATATATTCTTAAGATGGCTTCTCCTATCACTGCTCGATTCTCTAAAGCTGTCAAGGGTTAATTCCCACTGTTAAATCATAGTTATAGAAACTGGAAGCCAGGAGAGGGCAGCAGAGAACTAATCTGAAAAAGTTTTGTTTTGTTTGTTTTAACTTCATATGGGGCATTTTGCAGTTTATAAAGCCATTTCTATATATGTATGAACTCATAGGACCCCTACAGCAAAACCGGGCAGGCCAGTTATCACCATCCTCATTTAACAGACAAGGAAACAAACTTGGAGAAATTAAGTGATTCATTTGAAGATGCCCAGTTAATAAGTTAATTTGAAGATGCTCAGTTGACTTACATTTAAGGAAGAGAGTTAGACTTCCGTGCATTCTTCCCCATTAAATGCTGGTAAACCTGAGAGAAGCCTAGCGGGTGGTCAGGATGGCTATTGGACGTGGATTCTGCTGGACACACCATCTAGTCAGTCCCCACTTAGGTCCAGGTCCGTTGAGGCCAGAACCAAGGTGTCTGGTGCAGATGTCATGAATCGGGATGCTAAGAAGCCAAGCCAAAGACCAACGGAGCTTAAGTAAAGACCAAACCAATCCATGATCATTAAAGACCAGAAGACAAGCCTGAACGGAACTGAGAAGTGGGCCAGGGAGCAGACCCCTGATGGTGTGTCGTGATGTCTGTGTTCCACAAATACTCCATTTCTGCCCTTTCTGGTCATTAAGTCACCTGGCCATAGACATAGTAAAACACAGAACCACTCCTGGCCCCTGAGCAATAATGTTTTAGGATACTCTGGGGTATTTTATACTGGGGAGGATACAGATGAAGTGAAGAAAATATATTTGCTATGTTCCTACCTCAATTCCTAGTAATAATAAAACAAAAATAAATCACAAGAAAGGATTCTGCCTCATTTACCCAGTGGTTATTGTTTAAAAGCTCAAGTCAAGAAATGGAATATTTTGATTTCCTACAGGGAAGCAATGTATGACTCGTCACTCCCAAGAAATTGCAGTAAACCTTTTGACCTGACAGGTGTAGTCTAGGTGAAGTATTTTGTCAAGACTCATTTCTGTACAGAGTGGTCATTTTACCAAGGAAGCAATGTGGTTGGGGTTTTGAAGGCTTTGGTTTGTGCTAAAACTCAGAGATGGGAAATGTCCTTAGACAAACAAGTGCAGAGTCTACTTAATATTCCCCTGGATGGCTACCTCCTGGGAACACCCCTGAAGAGGAAGGTTGACAGGTGTGCCTGCAGCTGTGTTTTCTTAGGGAGGACAGGTCCCAGAATGTAGAGTAAGGAAGGAAATCTTCCAAATTCTGTCCATGTTGTTTGAAAGACATGAATTGTGCCCATAAATACAAATGTTGTGCAAGTACATCTCTCAGCCACAGTGCACGAAAAGGAAGATAGAAAGAGTTGATTTATTCTATCCTAGCTGATAATTACAGCTGGAATAAATCATACTGTGTGGAGAGTGAATAGAAGAGAGTGAATTTGTAAGTAAGTTACTTACATGTGGGAGGAAGATGAAGATAGGATTGGGAGTTCTTATGACAACAACTTCTGTGTTTTAACCAGACCATTATATATACGTACATGTTCTAAAGACTTACATTGCACATAATAAGATACAAATACATTGAGAATTGAATTGCTCAAACTCATATAGTCATTTTACTAATTATCTTTGGCTTTATTGTTTTCACTTTGTAGTAACAAATACAATTCAGAAATATATCTTATATCTACATCTGTATTCACATCTACATTTATATTTATTATCAGAATGAAGAAAATGCAGCACAGAAACAGCTCAAGCTTTATAACAAGATGGACCTGAGTGTACAGTTTTTATCATTCATGTATTAGCTAACTTTTGGTGAAGTACACAATATCTTTAGAACTTAATTTCCTTATGTATTGAGTGGAGATAAAATACCTACCATATAGTGTGTTTTTAGGGGCTCTAGTCACAAATACGGATTTGATACAAGTTAGCTTGTGTGATTATAAATGTGGAAATTTAAGAGCATCTGGAGGAAACTTCGAAAAATACAAAAACTTCAGAAGGTGGTAAGCACTAGAGAAATCTGTATATAAAATGTAATTATCAGCTAGGATAGAATAAATAAGTACATAGTAGCAGAGCGATTGAAAAAGTACTAACAGTTGAAAAATATAATGACTGTATTGTAAAGATATAAAGAGAAAAGAGAAGGAACCTGGCCTACTCTATACTATGTTATACCAGTGTTATAAATATGACTAAAAACTTTGTTAGCAATAGTTGTTGAGAGCTGGGGGCCAACACTTAAATCTCATAGCACTAGGATAATAGATTCCTCACCCCCAACTCCAAAACACCAATAGCAATAGATTTTCAAATGTGCTTGAGCAAAGATGGAGTATATATCTTGAAATTTCTAAATTTCTGTTATAAATACCTGCAGGGAAGCATCACCCATAGATGATTTCATGAGACGAATATTGGTACTCAGTTTGTAAAAGGCGACTGAATTTCCTGTGGTTCTGTCTATGAATCTTCTTACCTGAACCTGGATGTTATCAGATGGATGGGCATTTCTTAGCACCTCCTAAAAAGTAATGCGGAGTAGTTTTGTAGCAAAACAGTAGCTCAGGACATAGTGCAAAGGGGCTGGGTAGACTTTTAAACCACCTCATCTTTCACTATATACTTTCAAAACACTTGTGGTCGATGATCATACAATACCAGGCACATAATAACTATATGGTAGTTGTAAGATTTAATCAGAGTAATTTTGACTTCTAATGTTTACAATATCAAAGTTTACAAATAATTTACCATGTCATATAAATTAAAGGAGAAACAGGTTATTCCATTTTGTCAGTGTAACTCTCTGGCATTTTTGTTTGTGGGTAGATAAACCATCCTGGGAATTAAGACTGGAATAGAAAACAATTAAATACGGCTAAACAATCATGTCAGTGTGTGTGGGCATACATGCTGATATGTGCTTCAATGTTTTGATTTTTGGCATAAGTCACATGGCTATGTATAAACTTTAAATTCAGATAAACTTGATCATCAAAAGGATAAAAGAGTAAAGAGAAACCCAACTTCTTGCAGCCATATCTAAGTGGGGAACTCCAGTCAACACCAAGGAAAATTTTGCCCTCGTGACTCAATTTCTGATGGATTCATTGACTGGGGTTGGGGGATGAACAATTTGTACATATAGCTTTGCTTATAAAATGACTGGTAAAAGAGATCCTAAAGGGGTCCTATAAAAGGGTCCTAAAAACTATCTAAAAGGAATGATTGTTGTAAGTGGCGTATCTCCCCAGGTTTAGGTGGTCAGAGGGAACCTGGCCTGACAGCTCTGTGGTGTTAAAATGTGGACTCGCCTTCCTTGTCCGCCCTAAGCATGCTGCTCAACCCTGCCCAAACCATCTGCTGTTGCCCACTAGTTTGCAGCTGGCTTTATCAGCTGCCTCTTCTCTGTTGCATATCTTTGTAGTGCACTGACCACTCTTAGTAGCCCTTGCTGGAAGGGCTTTCCCTATCTGTGTGGCCCTTTGGCAATTAAAACAAACTGTTGTGTTGCCTCACAAGTAATCCTCCCCCCCCCCCGGCCCAATTTAGTCCCCTGAGAACAATCAGCACTACAAATGGGGAGACTGCAAGATTTAAATGTCTCTGACCTTTTCTGTGAGTTCAACCTCAGGCTCCCTGATGCTCCCTGGGCTACCTGGGTTCTAAATTTTGCTACTAGTATGCTCCTGGTGTGGAGAGAACATGTTTTCTCACCAGAAAATCTGGTGAGATTGAAGGGTCAGAAATTCTGGAAAAACTGAAATTCCATTTTGGAGTGGTATGAGAAAGGCATTTAGAAAGAATATCAAAACTTGAGCTATGGGTTGAATACAAAACAGTCTTTAGTCCGAGTCCTGAAATAATAAGAAAATAGAATTTGTTGAGACATTTTTCTACTACAAGCAGAGTTCTCTGTTTGGTTTTTAGGTTAAAAGCATCAGCCAACCTGCGCTCCCAACGATAGCGCCATAGATAAAGCTGGAGCTGTGCCTCCTCTTCTTCAGAGTGCCTTGGTAGCATTTCTATGATCAGAGTGATCTATTTTTAATTCAATAAATATCGAACACTGACTATATGCCAGGATCTGTCCTAGGCCCTTAACAGTAGCGGGAAAATTCTTTCCCTCAAGGAACTCACAGTCTAGTGAACCCTGTCCATCTCTTTGTTGCTCACATCTTCCTTTTATCTGTCCTTCAAAATTCACCCCAGGGGCTTCTCCCCCATGAGGATTTTCCTGCATATTGCATGCCTAACATAGACTGCATATTTGAAATTCTGTTGTATTTCTTTGCTTTATTGATCAAATGGATTTTTATCTTCTTCTATTTACTGGAGTTTTTGTGCATATGTTCTTCCAAATTGTATGTTTCTGGAGATAAAAGATCTAAGCTATAAACTTCAAAAAGAGGGTATAAGTCTGCGTGTTTTGTTCACTGCGGTATCTGTAGTAACTATAGTGAGCACATCGTAGGCTCTCTATATATTTTGCACAGATGAATAAATGAATGGTTCTGTATCTCTCATAGTACCTTATTGTGTTAGATATGGAGTATTGGATTTGAACTCAAAAGTCTGGAATTAAAACCAAGATCAAAAGTTGATTTTCCCTCCTTGGGAAAAGTTGATTACTCCACTTCCTGATATGTAAGATGAAAACAAGAAAAAAAAAAAAACTCTGCTTTTTTTTTTTATTTTAAAGCATTTTTTGCAGTCAAAATAAGTATGATATATAGGGAAAAGAACTTCTTTGTTCACTGCTAAATGAGTAAAAGTTATTACTACTAAGTATATAATGATTAGTATGGAATGAATGAATGGATGTGTTATGGACTAAATGTTTACATTCCCCAAAATTCATATATTGAAGCCTTAGCCCCAATGTGATAGTATTCAAAGATGAGGCCTTTGAGAGATAATTAGGGTTAGATGAAGTCATGAGGGTGGGCCCTCACCATGGGATTAGTGCCCTTATAAGAAGAGACACCAGAGAGCTTTCTGTCTTTCTGTCCCCATGCAGTAAGATAGTGGCTACCTATAAGCCAAGAGAAGAAGACTGAGAATGAAGTCTACCTTGTCAGTACCTTAATCTTGGGCTTTCCAGCCTCCAAAACTATTAGAAATACTTTCTGTTGTTTGAACCACCAGTCTATGGTATTCTGTTATGGCAGCCTCCACTAGGACAGCTTGCAGGCATGCATACATAAATGAATGAATAGATAAAATATGATGCCATAAAGTCTAAGCAACTTGGGAATCCAATCAAAAGGCAAACAAAGGCACTCCAGAGAGGACAGAGACTTCTGTCATTCCAGAGAAAGAATTGATGCTTAAAAGTGCTATGCTGCAAAGCTGTTGAATATATTTTCCAAGATCAGCTTTACTCATAAATTCAAGACATAATGGAAAGAATTAAACTGTATATTATGGGACTGAGGTTGCAGTGGGTGCCTATGACAACTGAAACTCTGATTCTTCATTGCCTTATCTCTAAAGGTGAATATTAGAAAGCCCAAAATATCTACCTCCTAGCATAATTGTAATGATAAAAGAAGTCTGTGTTGTAAATTGTTAAACATTAATAAAATGTGAGATGTTATTTTACCATAGCATTCCTTTAAAGACTCAAGGTTTGTGCTACATCCTTTGCTTCTAAAATCAACTTCCTTACTCAAGATTTGTTTATGATCAAGATATTTCTAGCATACAGAAACTTACAGAGAGTATTGATTTTTTAGTCCACACCCTGTGAGTCATGTTTTGCAGAGAAAAAACTATCCCCGAGAAGAAAAGTCAACTGTCCAGGGTGCATGACTTGCCAATGACACAAGTTTCCCAATAACTCCAGATGGGGAACTCTCCCATTAAAGCACAAAATTATGAACTTTCTGGTTTTCAATTATGATGTATTTTCTTATTTTTGAGAAGACCAAGTTTCCTTTATTATTATATTCAATCCCAGAAAGGTAATATCTGAGATTTTATAAAGCATTCTATTACATCTAATTCAAGTTTGGGCAGATATGCAATTTCATTGGCAACTATTTTCAAGGTACAATTTAACAGCCATATCCTTGTTAATTATTAATGAGTCCCTTGTTATTTAAGATCAGTAGGACATCTATGATGTTGATATGTAATCATTCATAAAATTTATTAAAAAGATTATTACTATATAAAAGTTTTTTCTTGCAAAGTTCAAAAAAAGTGTGATCCTACATATTTTGAAGCCTTGAACATTGGCATAAAATAAGAGGACTGAGGTTCATATTCTGTATCTTCGGATATTACTTACTAAGCAAATAATAAGACGAGAGGCCTAAATCATATTTAAATCTCTGAAGGAAAGATGGTGACAAGGTGTAGAATTTTAAAATAGGCTTCTGAATGTAGCCTGTAACTTGGCACATGATAGAAGTTAAGAAGAAAGTGCTTCACTAAGCACCATTATTCTGAAGTATAGTAAGAATAGTAAGCAAAGGCATTGATGACCTCAGAGAAACATGAATAACACATTATTGCTCAGCTTATCTTGACAACATAGCCTGACTCTCAGGAATATTAAGCAGATTTGACATGCAGAGACCAGATGTGTTTCTTTGAGATCCTTTCTATATTTTAAAGATCTTAAGTCAGTCTTACAGGATAGAATTCTGGAGTGGTACAAATTTTTCCTCTGCCTAAATCTTATCATTTAATGGTAGTTCAGTAAGGGAAGAGTAACCCCAGGACTCTTGAGCGTGGTGTGGGGAGGGACCTGGTTCTATCCTCAGGAGTATTCCATTCTCCAAGCTAAGGTTTCCACCTAGGAATTGAGATCATCATGTAATTTTGGGACTACCAGGAGCCCAGCTGAGAAGTGTTTCCTCTAAGCATGAGATCATGGCCTCAGACTGTGATTGCTGTGCTGCCACCCTTGAACATAGATTTAAATATCCATGCTAAGTAAGGAAATAAAAGCCAAAATGTTGGTATTCCTTGGCCCAGATGAAAGATAAACCGACCACTAATAGATTCCCAAACTTTGTTTTCTCCTCCTGATCTCAAATATGACTATGATTTGTGTCAGATGACCTGACAATCAAAGTCATGGAGAGAATTCAGGCTCCTCCTATGATATGTAGTCAGTAGGTTTCATTGGGTTAAAGATTGGGTAAGTTAACGTAAAAGAGTGATGGGTCTCCAACCCTGAAGACTTCCAGAGACTTTGAACAAATCAGACTGCTATATTTTTGCTGATGTGTTCTTTGTTGGCATAGCAGGAGCCAGGAAAAATATCTTTGGCTAGATTTTACCTTTGTTGTGTCACTAAGATATATATAGAAGATATTATAGCTCTACATGTATGAATGTGTGCATGCTTACAGACAACTGAGTCAGTGTTGTTCCCTGTATCTGTGAGCAATTCAAATATTGCTGAGTTTATTTATGGTAATAATTTTATTATTAGCATTACTAATTGGTAATAAGTAATGATCCTCTAAAGGTAGATAAAGGGAGGGGGTTTAGCCCCCATTTTACAGGTAAGGAAACTCTGGCTTACACCATCATACCTTATTGCATATCTACCCCAATTACTTAGAAGCTTCTTAAAATTAGAAGATTAATGGAAGGGTTTCACTTATTGAATAAATAGTATTGCAAATCTGACATCTTAGAGCTTTAATAGATAGATATTTTACAAAGGGAGTAAAAATATATACAGGAGAACCTCTGGTAGTTCCAAGGGACTGCAACAAACTAGTCAACATACGGAGTTGGTCAACATCAGGAACACGGCCTGCTGCACTGATACATACACGTTATGCATGTCCAGTCTTTGAAAATTAGAGCAATGTAGGGAGGTGGTCAACTATGGAGGTTCTACAGTATATTGTATTATCTTTAAAACATAAAAAGTAATAAAAACCCAAGCATGATTTATCACATTTAAATTTTTGAGCTTTTTTACTGTGGGTAACAATTAAACATGTACTTTTGGATGACTTTGCCCAAACTCTTCACCCTCTCATTCACAGTAGCCTCTTTGTAGTTTTATTGAACACGTAATTCGTGAAGAACCTGTTTCATACCAGGCTGCAGCTACAGCAATGATCAAAACAAATACAAATCTCATCAGCATACAGAACAAAAGTTGGATTTTTAAAATTGATCTTGAGACAGTGGTTGGTCTATTTATTTATTTATTTTTATTTAAAGTCCAGAAATAAGTCAACAGTTTTATCTCCCAATCCCATGGCAAAGCAAACCACACTGACAATTTGGAGAGCACACCTCCTGTATGCACCTCTCGTGTGTGTTACCCGACGTTCTGTGGTGCTATCCCATAAAAGAAAGGATGTCTTGCCCTCACAAGGCAAGTACAGGAATGTTGTGCTTCCAAGAATTTGGATTTTTCAAAGACTCCTTCTAGGACTCATTCTCTGTAATCTCTCTATTCCTGCCTTGGCAAATCACGTTTTAATATCTTCAGCAAATGCTGGGTGTTTTCAAGGTATTCTATGGTTTAAGTCCTCAGGGATTAGTCATTTCTGCTTGCCAGTGACATGCATAGCAAACTCTGATGCAAAGACCATTTCCCTAACATGCCTGTTGGCAAAGGCACCAGATCAGGTTTTGTTTGGGCAAACAGATTAGCCCTCTAAGGGTTAATTAGCAAAGGAGACTCTTTCAGGGCCTGGAATTGTTTACTTCAATCATTTTCATACAAACTGCCACGTTTCACTTGGGTGCTAATTGTGCCTGATGGACCCATTATTTTGTAATGGGAGCAGTTCCTTGGCTAGCTCTCTGGGGGTTAATTAAATGGATGAGATAGTGTCCGGATATTACTAACAGACCAGACCGCTTGAATTTCTCACCAACCGTATTGGAGAAAGTCCCGTTACTATGAACAATCAGGTTTCTCAGCACCAGGGGTGCCTTTCACAGTTGGAGTGTATTAGGTTCGTGTACCGAGGCATGTCCAGTGCTCCATCAATGCAGCCCTGCCGAGCGTGGCCCCACTTCCACGCAGAGAGGACTTATGCCAGTGGACTCTTTGGAAACCCAACCTGCGCATAGGCAGCCCTGGTTACCACAGAAGATGATTCCTGCCCCGGGATGAATGGGTATGACCTCATGGAAGCGCTGGTGCCTTCATCCCGAAGGCACCTAAAAGCCAGGAAAGCCGCAGTCCACGCAGAAACACACTTTCCTAACACAGCAGAGACCACAATGATAGGTAAGGTGATTCCACCTTTCTCGGACGTGGTCTTGGCACTGCAGCTGCTGATGGGGGCTGAGCTTGTAAATTGCCAGTTCTTTTCAACTTATTTTTTCTCCTCCAAATGAATATTTCGCTTGAGATTCTTTGTGTAAAATGATCACATGTTATTTTTTGTCTTTTTTTTTTTAATTTTGCAACAAACCCACTGGGATTTTATAACCAGGAGAGAGTGTTGTGTATTGAGACATGAATGAGAAGAATGATAAATCCTGGAGCTCAAATATCTAAGCCTGTCTGGATTGGGGTCAATCTGAGAAAGCAGCAAATCAGGAAAGAGGGATTGTTTATGTGAGATTTGCTACTCAAACCTGGGATATCAAGCACAGATATCACAGGAGCAGCATTTCCGTTGCTTGTAAAAGCGGCTAAACTGTAGTCATAGGTAGCTGGGGGAAATGGTCTTGGGGAGTCTAAATCTTCTTTGTGAGGATAGTTCTTGCACAGTCTTTATAACAAAAGATCCATCTGGTTGTTTAAGGGTAAATAATGTAACATGAAGTGAAGTAGACAGGGCAAAGTGGAAAGGACTAAATTCAATTTATTTCTTCTGTGTAGGAGCTGTAATAGGGCCATTTGCTTCAGTTCTCCAAGTCTCAAATTTCCTTATCTGTAAGATGGGAATAATAGTAACACCCGCATGGGAGGCTAATGGAGGAGGATCACATGAGGCCAGGAATTTGAGGCCAACCTGAGCAACATAGCAAGATTCTATCTCTTAAAAAAGAAAAAAATGGGTTAATAACATTGACCAACTTTCTACCATAGGATTGTGGTAAAAGTCAAGCATAATGCCTGGCATAGATTACATGGCTTATTTAATATTATGTGAAAGAATGACTGGCTTAAAAAATAATATTTCAGAAAAATCTTTGTGAGCATTTACATATCTTTGTAAGACTTAAAAACAAAAAAAAAAATCAATGGTGACAATGGGTGACGATTTCATCACATTGCTTCATTTCCACACACATAGAAAAGCTTGAATTGTTTCTAGCTATTTTCTGCAATTTCTAGATTATTCCAGAAACTGGCCTGCAACTGGAGTCTTTTTGCTTTGGTCCTGAGGTTTCTTTCTATCAGAGAAAGAAAAATGTCAGAGCAAAGTTGTTACAGCCTTCTGAAGCCGGGTAGAACCTTGCAATACAGCATAAGGAGTGAATGTGGTAATCAAAATATATTTAGTAAGTGAAAAGAAGTCCAGAATAAGGAAATGTATAGAGATAGAAAGTGGCTGAGTGGCTGCCTGTGTCTAGGGGTGAGTGGTGTGTAGAAGCAGAGGGACACCGAAGGGACACAGAATGTGTGGAGTACTTGATAAAGATGTGGTGACAGCTGCACACATCTATGAACATACCGAAAATTTTAAAAAATCCCACATCACTAACAGGTAGACTGTACTATATGTGAATTATATCTCTGTGAAGCTTTTATTCAGAAAAGTATATTTGGAAATTATAAAATATATATGCACAATGGCGTTGGATAGATAGCAATAAATGTCTGGCTTTGAAATGGAAAATGCTAACTTCTTAATGAAATTTTCTAATGGGAAAAGAGGGAGAAAGCACACACACTTCCAGAAAGAAGGTGCATTGCCATCACACCTGGGGCCACCTCAGTGCTGTGTTCTGTGGGAAGGGTCTGTCAGTGTTAGAGCTCAAGCTGAAGCCACTTCCCTGTTAGCTCTCTTCTCCTTTCCAATCTTGGGTCTTTTTTTTTTTTTCCTTTTTCTGTCTTTTTCTGTAATGCTTAAATATCTTGACCTGATCAAGCCTGTCTCCCTGCAAGTCCAGACAAAGCATTGTTCCTAAAGACATTCTGACAAGGAGATAGAATGCCTTCTATACCCCCAGAACCATCCCATTTATTCTCACTGGAATGAAAAAAAATGTGTGTGGGCTCAGCACCCGTAGTTCAGTGAGTAGGACGTCAGCCACGTACATAGAGGATGGCAGGTTCCAGCCCGGCCCGGGCCTGCTAAACAATAATGACAAATGCAACCAAAAAAATAGCCGAGTGCCTGTAGTCCCAGCTACTCAGGAGGCTAAGGCAAGAGAAATCACTTAAGCCCAAGAGTTTGAGGTTTCTGTGAGCTGTGATGCCACAGCACTCTACCAAGGGCAACATAGTGAGACTCTGTCTCAAAAAGAAAAAAAAAAAGTGTGTGTATAACATACCCATAGTGGTTAAATATTTGACACCACACACATACTTGACTCTATAGTTGACCACCTCCTTATATTGACCACTTCCTTAAGTTGACCTAATTTTCAGAGACCAGACATGCACTACATGTATGTATCGGTACAGCAGGTCTGGTTCTTTATGTTTACCAGTTTACTATAGGTCCTTGGGTGATAACTTACAGAGGTTCTGGTGTGTGTCTGTGTGTCTGTGTGTGTATTTTTCATCGTTCTTAGCAGTAATATTGCAAGGCCCTGTAAAATTTGTAGGAATCTTCTCATTTCATTTTAATTCCTATAAAAACACGATAAGTAAGTCATTTTTTTAATGCTCATGCTGTAGATGTGAAAACTGAGGCTTGGAGAACTTAGAGACATGATTAAAATCCAGGTAGTCTGGCTTCAAAGTCCATCCTCTTAATCACTTTACTATCTTGTTTTGTGTCATCATTTGTTTGATTATGTTTTCAGGGAACTTAATTGAGATGTTCTAATGTTTAAGAGATAAGATTCTTAAGTTATTAATATGAATTTTAGAGGAAACTTGTGAGGTGGATCACTTGTGCTTCTGTGTCCATAGTGCATTGGACATCATGGTCGTTATATTGGAGCCAGTATGGTTTTTCTTATACCCAGCAGTCAGGCTTTCAGATCCTCATTTTCATTCAGAGAATCTATTAGATACCAGGCTCTGTGCCAGACTGATAGTGTATGTCAGTTAAGAATGTCAAGCTTATCCTCTAAAATAAAAAAAAAGAAATTGGAAAATACTCATAACAAATAATTATAAGTATGATGATGGTACTGGGAGAATTACAAGTTATTAGCTATAATAAGAGCATGGAACTGTGAGTTCTTCCCTAACTTTGGAAGAGGAAAAGAGGAAATGCCTCTCTAAGAAAGTGGGATTGCAGTTGACTTCTGCACTTTCCTTAGGGTTGTGTTCTGACAAGAAGGAACAGCACATCTGCAAGCCCTGAAGAAATCGGAGCTTGACATTTCCAAGGACAGAAGAAAAGGGAGCTGTGGCTAAGAGTGGAAGGCAACACTGAAATCAGGTCAAATTTTCCACCTAAGCCTGAGACCCCAGTTAATTATATTCTTTCTTTTGGGCTTTCATCTTAAATTTGCCCAAACTCAGCCTGACAATTTACTGTCATATTTAATCTTTTGGTTTCCTGCTCAATTGTTACTCTTCTGCATATCCGTCTGTATTAGAAGGCTCACTGTACATGCTGCATTCACAGAGGGCAAGGAAAGAGAGCCTTTCCTTGAAGCAGGACTGTACAGTGGTAATTAGCTCACGTTCCAGAGTTAGACTGACTGTGCTCAAATCTGAGATCTATTTACTTTCTAGCTTTGTGACCTTGACCTGTAACTTGATCCCTCTGTGCCCATTTCCATCATCTGCAAAACAGGGATAATAAAAGGTTAAATGTACAAACAATATGTAAGGTACTTAGAAGAGTGCCCAGCACCTAGTAAGAAACCGAGTGTTAGCTCTTAGCATTAATTATATGTGTGGTGTAATTAGGAACTTAATAAATGCATATTCTCATGAAAGTTGTTATTGCCTCGAGATTTGTTTTTCCAAAAGTCTATGGTAGAGTTCCAGGAAGCTCAATAGTTCTTTCATCATCTGATAACTGCTCACATGAGCAGTGGTATTATTGGTTGTAACCTTCAGGCAAAGGAAGACAGAGTTCTATCTAATTGTTTTGCCTGATTACTGGAGACACTTCCATTAGCCAGTAAAATGCATGGTACCACTAAACTTGTGGCACACCCTTAAAAATAAGCACGCACACCAGTGTATATATAACTGCTTATATATAAATTATGTAAATGCATAATTGTTCATACTTAAGAAAAAATGTCAAACAGTAGATTACATTGAATTGACATCAGTTATATTTTTAATGTATTAGAAATTGCCATGCTAATTCATTAGAAGAGTAGAGTCCATATTTTTAAATATCTTGATATATTTGGAATTTTATGTCTTCCCCCCCCTCTGTTTTCATTATAAACAGGCTGAAATTTTGTACTAGAAATTAAAAAAAATCACTTCTTCAATTTTCTTGTTCATTTGTTCTTGTATAATTTACATTTATTGCAAATGTAGTTAGGCTACAGGAAATTTATTAAAGTTATTTGTCTACTTTGTCAAATTCATTTAGTTCAACTTGGTAATAGAAACTATAAATTTATTTAAGCAACTGATGTTGAAAACGGTCACTTTTATATCTATGTATTGTAGCACTTCCTGTCCTGTGGAAAAATACCTTGAGTAACCCCTATGTAATGCAGACCATGTGTGATTACAATGAGTATTGTATGTCCATAAAGATCAAAGATTTCTTAATTGTAGCAAGTACATATATAGACATTCTGTTTTCTTTTGGCATACTAGCATACTGGCATACTGCATTGCATTCAACCAATGGTGAGGACATTCATTTTGGAAACAACTAAAATAGATTTCAGTGATGGTGGCATTAAATATTGTGACCTATTAAGCCTTGTCATACAAACTTACAGATGGAGTTATTCATTAACAAACATAAGCATCTAAGCGGGATGATTTTCCAATTGGCACAACCATTTGTTAAGAATTTACTAAATGTCAGGTCCTATGCTTTTCTTCAGAGACATAAAAAATGATGAGATTATGTTTTTGGCTTTAAGGTAGTTCAGTGTTTAGTTACAGAGACTAACAAGTAAAAGGAAAGCTATGGTATCATATATGTGCTATGATGTAATGATTCACAGGAGTAAAGAGGACATTAGGGAAGGTGGTAAATCTTGAGTTGCTATGTGAAAAGTAAATAGGCGAGAAGATTCAATTTGATTTAATGCAAAAACATAATGAGTTAACAAGCTTAAAGAACAGCTGATAAGTGGAAGAGCTGACATCACAGCAATGTATTCATGATCCTCCACCAAATTACCAAATAGATAAAGAAGAGAGATGTCTTTATTTGAACAGTTCCTTGTATATGCCATAGTAACTGGTAAGCACTGTGCACAAGGCTCATTGTGACAACATGGAAGTGAATTTTGCAGATTGTATCTCTGAAAATGCTGAGTGGCAAACCGTTCTATCATCAAGTAAACTTGAGAAAGGCAGAATACTCTTTTTTAGATTCCCTTTTGTAGATTTACAAGACATGTTAACATAAATAAGATTCTGGGAACTCCTGCAATGAAAAACTTTAATTTTGCTTTTTAGTGATTCCTGTGAGTTAAACATGAAATATATTTCAACTCAAATCTATTACAATACCTTGAAGAAAATCAGTGTAGCCAATACCATAGTAATATAGGTAGAGACATCTTGGTTTAAGTTAGTTGGATTGTTTTTGGTAACGGATTCTCAGTCATCCCATTCACAACTACATAGCTGCAAACTCAAAATTAAAGTAGCACATGTATATATTATCATGTAGATTTTTTTTCATGGTACTTGTTATTCACTCTATATGAAATCACTTATGAAAAATAATCTGAGATTAAATAAAGATACTCTCTTAAAATGCATTGTAATATCAAATTGTGTAAAAATTATGTAGCATACTTAATCTAAGGCCATTTAAGTTTCTGTCATTGATATATCAAAAAAAGCATGGACATGCAAGTTTGCATGTGTCAAAAATATGATGGTATTTGATTAGAAAAGAAATACCAGCACCTTAACTTCTCTCAGTGTATATCAGGATTCTTTGGAGTTGCAGGTGACAAAAAGAAAAATCCAAATAAGCTTAAAAATCACAGGCCTGGGTGAATAGATGATGGCATCTCCAAGGTCATTTTCAAAGCTGCAAATCTAAGGTGGGTTTTCTTGACAGCTCCTATCAAGAGCTTATCAGCCTTGGGCCAGTCACTGAGCCAGGAGTAGAGCATTATCTTCAGGCCTGAGCTGTATGCAAATCACTGGGGGAATATTTATTAAATAATGTGAGAAAGATAATTTTCCCATAGAAAAAGTTATGAGGACAAAAACAAAAGCTCTTAACACCTGTCATATTTCTATTTTGAAACCAGAACTTTTTACCATATAGACTTACTTTTAACCTCATTTTCAAAGTACATCCGTAAGTTTCAAACAGACCTAAAGAGAACTACTTAAACTTTTAAAAAACACTGAATTTTAAGCGCATATCTTTAAAAGAAGATAATTGTTAAGTAACATAACAGGTGGTTAACACAGGAGAATTTCTCTCATTTTTTCATCCTTGAAAACCTAACTTAAGGTCAAAAGCAAGCCTCTTTTTCATCCAAGTCCATGAGAGAGAGAAAAAAAAATTTCAGAAAATATACTGAAGTTCTGGACTTCCAATGAAGAATCAAGTTCAGTGTGGAAACCACAAGACCAGCCACAAAAAAAATTACTTCACAGTTTCCCAAAGTTAAACTTTATTCTCCTCCTTTCATAAGTTCTTATGCTTCCTGCAAATAGATTTACTTCAAATGTTGTTATACCCAAAGCACATACATCCTATGACAGAAGTGGCAGATGTGTACAATGGCCCGGCCACCTAGAGCCCATGGCTGAGCCTTGTTTAGAGTCCAATTCAGAACCAACCCTTTCTCACCACCTGGGCCTGTTCTGGCAGGATCCTGTTAAAAAAAAAAGCACAGGTTATAAGCAACTACAGGCAAAAGGAGATGAGTTCAAGGCCTCTTCCCCTTTCCTAAGTCCCCTTCATTCATAAGGAATAAAGTCTGCAGGAATGTAAGAAATTACACATAATCATACATGAGGACCAAGAACAGAAGAAAAGACTTTTGAGCATTTTGCTTTGAAGTACTTTTAAGTAAAACATTCTGTAGCCTCTGGAGATTCTTGATTAAAATCCAGCTTTCCTCTGGAAAGCTATGTATTTTATTACGGGTTTGTGTGTTTCATTTCATCTTCATCAGAAAGGCATATCAAATTTTGGTAAAGCCTGCATGAGAGGTATTCATGTTCATATTTTAGAGGAAATAAGAGGACACTTTCATATGGTGTTACTGTATTAGGCATCCAAAAAAAAAAAAAAGACAGGAGTATGAGAAGGTACTGTTTGGATATTGGAAAAGGCTCTATTTCTAAAATGACAGCATAAAAACCTAAGGAAATATTCCAAGGTAAAAATCTTTGGAAATAATAGACTGGAGTAAGACCATTTTTATTCATGATTATATATTCATAGATAATGGCAACATAATTTTTTGGTCTTTAATTTATAATTTATAAACATGGCAAATTTATAATTTGCCATGAATTAAAGAAGGCATATATTCACTCATCAAAGAAAGACAAGGTGAAATGAACGTCTCTTCTTTGTTTTGTTTATTTTTGATGTAGAAAAAAGAGAGAGTGATATAAAAAGTTTAAGTTCTGTCTTCTAAAATTTTTTTAAAATATAGACTATGGCACTTCAAACTTCATCCAATAAATATAATATTTTCATTTATTGAAATCTATAAAGTATGTTACTTAAGATCTAGACAAGAGGTAAGTTTTATGTATGTATGTCAGTTTAGAATTAATACATGGAGAGTCAGGAATGTTATCAAATGCGCTGTATCTCACTGCCCAGCTACTACTGCTCTTTCCACACCTAGAGTAGCCTATAGGTAAAGGGTTAAAAATAACCAACCCACAAACATGCAAAGTCATAAGGAAAAAGGAAAATGCACCTATAGTTCTTGCTGGATGAACCGAGTGAGAGAAAAGAGAAGAAGGTGACAGAAAGTTCCAGGTGTTCTAAGCATTTGTCTATCTAGCACCTTTCTCCCCTCTTTATCAGGCATTAAAAGAAATGTTGATCATTTCTTTTAATGCCTGATAAGAGCATAAAAGGCAAAGGTCCACAATGACCCTCTGAGGCTGGACATCTTAACCTCCATAATAAGCTCCTCTCCCCATTTCCCATCAAAGAATTGCACCCCAATTCACATTTTTGCACAGCTCTATTCCATCAACAAATTCCCTCCCAGGATTTTGCTAGTGTCAGCTGGGCCCCAACTTGTGTCTCTCCTACAAAGGCTCGTGGTTCAGTGGGAGAAGGTAGGCTAAAGTAGGCTACATAACAGATGGGGTCTGACTTACTGTAAAATGTCTGTAATGAATACACATTTTTGAATAGTAGGATGGTCAGTGGAAGAAACACATTTCTACTCTACTACACACAGTGTGTATGTGCACAAATACAAATCTGTATCCCAGGAAATTGTATTCAAGAGATATTGGTTGAGCATCTACCATGTGCTGGGCATTATGAAGGAAAGGATAAGGTTCTGTGTACCCACAGCTCTGCAAGATTTCCAAAAGGGTTGTCCATAGAGTGCCCTCGGGTAAATCATATGAGCAAATAGCAGCGTGGTGTACTAAGAAGAGTTAACATTTTGTTTTAAATCACATAATTGTGTGACCTCCTGCCTCCCTGGAAAAGAAGCTTAGTTTTATTCTCCTTATCTCTACAATAGAGATTTACTCATCAATCTACATATGTGTATATAAAGCACCTACGTTGTAACATACTAGAGATAAGAAAGTACTAGAGATAACAGAAATGCATACATGTGCATGGTAGACCCTTAACAACTGGAACTGATATTAAATACAGTTTATATAATACTTGGCCCTCCCTTCTCCCCCATGGCTATTGTTAATCAATTTTTTTTTATTTTTATGAAGAATCTATTCTGTCCCTTGCCATTGATAAGAAGAGGAAAGCAGGGGCTATAGTTCCCATTGAGGGTATAAGCAGCTCATAGTCTACCTGAGAAGATGGAGCAGCGCTGAGGACTTTCTTGCCTTTACCATTTACATCCCTGCTTTTTTAAATACTAATGTTCAATCCCAATATATACCTATTAAATCAGAATCTCAGGGAGAGGCCTTGACATCAGTTTATTTTAAAACTCCCTGGGTGATCTTGATTTGCAGCCAGGGCTGAGAACCACTCATCTTATAATTTGCGGCCTCTGAGACTGGCCACATTGCTTTGGTTGTAAACCCTTCCTGACCTGCAGCAAGAGAGTAGAATAGCCCAGGAGAGAATCCAGAATTTAGCATCACTGGTTAAGGCTTTAGACTCTTCCACAGTTAGAATTCATACCTTTTTAAAAGTTTTAGCAAATTCTGTTTCTGCACTATTAATTTTTATACAATTAAAAGTTCTTTATAAAATATATACTCACCAAATGCCTTTGCTCTGCAGTTCACTATGATCTTGCGTCTGTGCAGCATTTCATGTTTGCCTTTATGACCTTCCAGCTTAAGATCTGTCATACTAACCTGCCAGGGCTACCTGCTTGCCATCTCCTCTCTCTAAGTCTTTAACTATGTTGTTGCCATTGCCTGAACCCCCCCTCTTTGCTTTCTTTTCATCTAATTCCTCTCTATTTTCCAAAACTCAGTATAGATTTCACATGCTGTAAATACATTTCACTTGATCTACTAAATCTCTCCTGACCCTGAGTTGAACTAGTCAGCTTTTCCATGATTTCCACTATACCTATGTTTCCTTCTCAGAGGGCTTATCACGTGCTCTGGCCCATTTACTACTCAAGGTATTCATCTCTGGATTATAGATTTCATTAGGATCAGAAACATACCTGTGTGAATCAACATATTATGCTCACTTCCCTGCATAATGCCCAGCACACAGTAGATGTTCAACCATTATCTCTTGAATACAATTTCCTGGGATACAGATTTGTATTTGTGCACATACACACTGTGTGCAGTACAGTAGCAATTATCCAGATACTGTAAGCCCCAATAACTTTCACATAAAATAGTCAAATAATTATTTCCCTGTGAAGAAACTCATTCATGCAAATTTCATGCATTCAAGAACGAATAGATGTCCCTCTCTCCAGCTTACTAGATTTGATTCCTTAAGAAAATGTTCCTTGGACTTTAATTTGTAACTGTGAGATTCCCACCTGCCGGAGGGCTTAGAAATGGATGACAGCACAGGTTCTTTCTGGTTCTCTGAGCTACAGTGTGCTGGTCTCCTCTTTGAGGGCTCGTGTCACAAGTTCACCTGTGAGTGATTCATACTATGAAATGAGATGTTTCTACTGCCTCCGGATAAAAGTTTGTTGAGGCTGCATAGTGTCTTTCTGGAAGATTGTGCTGCAACCAGTGCCTGGGGTATCTCTGGAAGATGCTCTGCCAAGTCTTGAGAACCATGAGTGGAACTGTGTGCTCTAGCTTTGTGGAAGCCCCCAGATTCTGCAGAGTATATTCTGCCTCCGTGGTGTGAGGTGTGAGCAATGTGCTTTGTGTTGAAGCAGAAGTAGTGTTGTTCAAATGAAAGCCTAATAAACTAGTCATTACTCCTAATTGCTGGTATTAGCAGTTTAAATTTCCATTCTCTGGAGTTATTGTTGTTTTCATTAAGCAGCTCTTAAACTTGTAGCACTTCCCTACTTTGTCAAAGATCAAGTTGCTGCAGGAATTTATTTAGGTTGTCTTTTTCAGTTTCTAAACTTTTGTTCACTACAGAGAATAGTGTACCTCTTTAACAAATTAGAACTTAAATCTGGAACACTGGCTGGGCCTAATTCACCCACTACTGATTCAAAACTCCTTAGCATAACGAAGTGGTAAGAATACTAACAGTGCAGTGCCCTAAAAAACTCCCACAGTATAAAGAGAGAAAGGATGTGTGGAATTTGAGGCAATGTCCTCAGTGCCCAGGAGAATTTGAATATTCTGTACTTATTTTTATTGATAGGTACAAGAAACAATACTATTTTACTCTGCAAACTGTGTCCCAGACTGTCTTTCATATTATTGGACAGAGTGTGTATCCTGTTTGAGTTTTGTGAGAGCTGTTTCTTTATTCCTGATCAACTCCCTATTTAACCACATCATTTTATAAATTCCTGAAATTCTGGTGAAGCTGAGTTATTGGAAAGAAGGAGTGATATAGAAATGTGTGCACTGGAACTTGGAAGAGCATGGTTGAAATTCAGCTATAATATTTGTCCCAGGCAAGGTTTGAGATCTCCTCAAATCTCCCTTTCAGGGTTACTGTGATGATTGAATGAGATCATGAGTGACATTTTAGTAGGATTATTAATATGTGATCAGCTCCAAAAGGCAGGAATTTATATGTTGTTGGTTTTTATGTTGTTGGAATTTATATGTAGGAATTTATATGTTGTTGGTTTTTGTTTGTTTGTTTGGCCAGGGCCAAATTGGAACCCGCCACCCTTGGTATATGGGGCTGGCACCCTTCCTCCTGAGCCACAGGCACCGCCCAGGAATTTATATGTTTTGTTCTCTGCTGTATCTCTCATGCTTTGAATAGTGCTTGGTACATGGTACTCACTTAATTAATATTTTTTGATAAGTGAATATCCTATATGCAAATTATGTGCTATATTACTTAGAATATAGGAAAATTCAATAAGTGGAAGTTGCTAGAATGGTTTTCAGCATCAATGGGGGATGGGAAAATCTATTCAATAGACAAGATTTAAGAATGTAAAATGCTGTTAGAGATACACTTTGAAAATGGACGAACTTTTCTGCAGGAGACTGAGGATTTGTCTTTAGTTTTATGAACTTGTCCTAACAATGTGTCTAGCTATATTCTTTTCATGGATTCAGTGTTCCCATTGAAGAATATCATTATATCTGTTCTGGTAATCATGCTGTAGTTTTGACGTGAACAGTATCTATTCCACCATACATCAGAATGCGGCTCAGCTAACCTTCACAGCCAGAACTCCTCTGAAATGATGGCTTGCACGCAACATTCTATGCATGAATGAAAACATGAAGACCTTAGAGAAAGGGGGAGGGGCTAAAAGCTGGAATTGAAAAGAGATTAGCTAAAAAACTTTGTGTCATCCTTCTCATGTTTCATCTATACTTGTTACTGGCATAAGAACATGTTGAACCCACCTGTATGATAACATGTACCACGCTATATTTTTCCAACTTTTCATTTTGAAAAAATGCAAATCTGTAGATTAGTTGAGAGAGTAATAAGTCAAATATACCCTTTATCTAAAATCACCAAATTGAACACTTTGCAACACTCATAAATACAGTCCTTTTACCTGGATGCCTAAGGACTAAGTAGAGCTAAATTGACACCTAAGGAATTGTAACAACCTGGTCCACATACAGAAGTGGTTGACATATATACAGGGGTGGTCTACGTAAGGAACTAGGCCTACTATGTTGATATGTGCAAGCGGTGCATGTCTGGGCTATGAAAATTAGGTCAACTTAAGGAGGTCGTCAATGTAGGGAGGTGGACAACTATAGAGGTTCTACTGTATATGAAATGTGTCAGTATTTGTAAGCTATAGGTGTCATGGCATATTACCCCAATTATTTTTGTATTTCAGTACCTTTGTGTGCAAACCTCTTCTATATAACCACAGTAGCATTGGTGCACCTAAGACATTTAACAGTAATATTAGTATTATTTTATTTATGGTTCATACCCAAATTTCTCAGTTATCACAGTAATGTCCTCTTAACTGTTACCCTGCAGTGGGGAAGGAATTGCTATCTATTCAATAATCATACACTGCATTTAGTTGTCATGTTTCTTGAGTGGTACTTTAATATTAAACTGTCTCCTAATTATTTTGTCTTTCACGACATTAATATCTTTAAAGAGTCCAAACTGGAATATGTCTATTTCCTTGTGATCAGATAGTAAATGGTTTTTTCTTAAGAATCCAAGTAAATGATTGTAAATAACCAAAGCATATTTTATTTGTATGTTTGTTTTTGTTTTCTCCACCAGCCGGTGAGTTCTTGACAGATAGGAACCGTGTCTTATTTATTTTTGCGACCTCAGAACTCAGCATAGTGCCTGGCATATGTTAAGGCAATAACTCATTGTGTTCCCTCGATCTGCTCCCCTTTTCATTTATAATCTTAGTTGCTTTGCTCCTATCCACTCAGCCACCAATACTGGAAAGCTGCTTATGTGTGACCCTCTCACCCTCTTCTTTTTCTTCCACCTCTATACAATCATCAAGCCCTGCCTACCTTACCTGATATTTCTCTAGCATTGCTTCATTTCAGGTCTTATCCAAGGCCTTCACTGACTTGGATAGGATGGACCTATTAAAGCAACTGACCTCCAGGCTTTTGATCTAATAGGTCTAATAAAACTACCTTCAAGCTACTTTTCAGAGTGATCTATCTAAAAAGCAACCCTGACCAAGTTGTTCACTTGATTAGAATTCAGAGACTAGGATGATTTATGGGAGGAGTCCAACCTTTTTTAGGCTGATACAGAAACCCCCCATCATCTGATTGCCACTTAGCTCCCACCTCACCCTGCCTTGTACTTTTTGTTCCAGCAATGTCAAAATCTTTGAAATAGTCTTAGTAACCTCCATTTACAGATGGCCCATCCAATGTCAAGCATCATAGTGCCTCCTCAAGGTAGGTGGAACCATTTGCATTTTATAGACAAAGAAAAGGTCTAAATTACCCAGCTAATTGATGGTGGATCCAGGACTTAAATGTGAACCTGAAGCCTTTGCCTTTTACACCCTGCCAACTTTTTCCTTACCACCCTATTCCTTACCTTCATGCCTACTGTCTGTACACAATGTCTTTCCTCCAACCACTTATCCTTCTTGCCTCACTCCCTCTACTAGTGCTATAGAACTCATATCTAGTATCTTTTATTACCCTCTATGTGGAGTTGGATACACCTTGGAGCTTCTCAAATATCATAGCATGGCTTCCATACGGTACCTACTACATTATAATTAATGTTCACTTTATACTCCTGTATGTCTGTCTTCCCCACTAGACCACCAAGACAGAGACCACACTGTATCCTTATTTACGTATAACAGAGCCAGAGTATCAGCACAGTAGACATTTGCTGGATGAGTGCAAGGATGACCATGAGCAAGGAATCTTGACACTGCCAGATTGTGCATTGCTGACTTGGACAAAGGCATTGCATACGCTTGTCAAATTTTCAGGCAGGAAGTCAAAAGGGATAATTAAACTATGTGGCAGAACTGGAATTAAAAAATCTCTTAATTTTGGAAATAGAATATAAAACTTTTAAAGAATAGTGATTAATAATACAATTTAAAAATTAAACATAATACTCCTCTAATACTATTAGTAATTTTTTGCACTTTACAATTTACATGCACGTGCATTTACTTTGTTACATTAAGGATATACAAAGTAGACGCATTTTAATCAATCCATGTAGCATGTAAAATGCAAGTGTGTGTATATATTGCTGTTTTTATTAATTATGGTTTTTAAAATATTTATATGTATTCTTAATAATTACCATTTTAATGCCTGCAAAATATTTCCCTGGGTTAATTTCATTGAATTTTATTCTTTTATTCTTGGACATTTATGTTATTTTCAGTCTTTTGAAATCATAAATAGCTGTTCTGCACATACATTTCTGTTTCTCTTTAATCATATCATTAGGAGACATTCTAGATTATAAAATTACTAGATCAAAGAGTATGTACATTTTTATTATTCTTAATATATTGCTTTCCAAAAGAGCTATACCAATTTATAAACTCCTTAGGAAAAAAAAAAGATTCCTTAAATTTTTCACGATAAAAGAAGGAGTATGATATTTTTTCATTTATTAGTTACCTTAAAAGGGGATCAAAGGTATCTGCAAGTTCCACTAAGGATAGTCTTTAACCCATGTTTCCTAATTATTAATATTTCAATAATAACATATTACTGATATTTCCATTATATCACATTGATATATCATTGTCATTTGTCATTTATCTACTTGTGTTTTAGGACTATGAGGTTTACCTTTTGAATTTGAATAATCTTTTTTTTAATAAATGTTAATTTGTCTGACATTGTTAGTACAAGTATTTTTTTGAACCAATCATGTTCTATAAATAATTTAATTACAAAATTTTTCACTTAGTAAAGGATTTCAATTTTTATATATCAGTCACGGCAATGTGTTTCTTTGGGTTTCTTCTATGGCATATTATATTGTGTAAGCCATGACTCTAACATTTTTTGTTTTCTGTATCATTACATTTTATTTTAATATAGCTTATTAAATAACTTTCCCATACTCTTTTGTTGAAGACTGCTGACCTTTATCACACATGGTTTGGATTTATTCTACCTTTTCCACTCTTTTCTGTTGGCTCATCTTTCTGTGCTTATGCCAGTACCACAAGGTTTTTGAAGTTCTAATACTTTGAAGTTTAATATCTGATTTAGTTAGATTTCCTTTCTTCTTTTTCTTTACAGATTTGCCATCATAGTCTTACTTTCTCACATTTTTCACGGAGAATTTCCATGATAGTCCATTTTTCATGGAGATTTTCCATCATAGTCTTACTTTCTCACATTTTTCCATCATAGTCTTACTTTCTCACATTTTTCATTTTTCAATTGAATTTTGAAAAACTGTATTGCCATTTTGATTGAAATTATGCTAAATCTGTAATTCCCTTGAGGTAAATAGATCGATTCATAATCTTTAGTCTCGTGGCAAAATTTGTAATTATTCTTAAATTTTTTTTAATGATGGTTAATAGGTTTCAGTAAAAATAATTTTGCTCTTTTCTTTCAGTATAAACCTGAGAACTTTAGATTATTTTTAATAAAATAATAAAAGCTAAGATTTACTAAGCATGTAATATGTACCTGACATTGTGCTAATTGTATACATTATTTCAGATTATCCATTCAAGATTTCTGTAAAGTGGTTTCTACTATTATAACCATAATGCCTATGAGGAAACTGAAGTTTAGAACATGTTAAGTTTCCAGGGCTGCATTGCTATTAAGTGGTAGAGCTATGATTTGTAACAAGAACTGACTGACCTCAAAGACCATGCTCTTAATCACCATCCTATACTCACTAAACTAAAATAATGAGCTACTAATAAAATGTAGCCAGAGTAAAAGCAAAATTCTTGTGTTAAGTCCAATATTTTAATAGGATAAGAAGAGGAAGGCCAAAATCTGTTTAGAACGTGAAAAAGAGCTCAGTTGTTTAGTAGATTTTTTATACAGTATGGCAAATAATGTGATGAGATTGCTGCTGGGAAAACTCCCCTCCAGCACACAGAACCAGCCTCCATGGGGAGCAAACCCAGGCCAAAGAAAGAGGCAACCCATCCTAGGTTGGTGAATAGTCAAGGACTTATTCGGTGGAAACTTACATACACGGCCGCAAGATGGGGTAGGTCTCTGTGCTTTCAATAAGTGTCTGTCTCGCCTTTATACCATGAAAAGGAAAAGAAGTCACTGATGGCATGTTAACTCATTGCTTGCTTTCTTAATCTACTTGCTCTCTGCTTAAAGGGATTTTTGGGGTTCCCAACATCTGTTCAACATTCCTTAGTGGGGAGAGGGGCATGTTCTAAGCACCAGCAGTTATCTTGGGGTCAGTATGCTCTCTCCAGTTTCTGCATCCTACAACTCACTTGTTGGTCACAAACCTAGGACATTTTCACCACAGTTGCTTTAAAAAAATGACGAAATCTAGTTCTGTGTTAATAGATACATGATGTCAGTTTATGGCAGGATATACTCCCAGTGGATCAACATCCAGCATGCTGTGCTCTCGGCCCTACATCTGAAGAGTGGTTTATATAAGTGGGACTTTCATCAGGGGAAAATATCAAGGTAAAGAAAGAGGAGTTATATGGAATAAATGGTCGAGAGGCAGAAATTTTGATCTGAAGAGAATTATAATGAGCAGGAGAGCAGGAGGGAATACACATACGGTAAACAGAAGTTTCAGGGAGACAGATTTTGGCACCAGTGAAAACTACAGAAACTGGCTTCCGTGCTAAACTGAGCATCTCATCCTCTGAAGTATTAATCAGAAACCAAAGGTTATTTAAAAAGGGATTCCTACCTTAGAAAGGAAGGGCCGGACAACATGAGTTTAACAAGCCATCCACATGATTCTCATGCTCACTGAAGTTTGAGAACTACCAGTCCAGATAAATTCTTAATGTCCTTTTCAACTATAAAATTTAGCTTTTCTTACTATTTGTTACACTGCATATTTTTACATAAAACAATACAAAAAATATTGATCACATATGGAAGTTATTGAAATGGAAAAAAGATCTCATAAGGTAGTTTTTATCCCAGAAATGGGTTTATGATGTCAACCCCAACAGAGTGTTTCACCTGAAGTTCAGGTATCCCAACAAATGGATGGAGGACTCTCATACACACCCCGCTGGGTCCACTAAGGGAGGCATGGATCATGCCCATTAGATGTTTAAATTTTAAATGAAGAAAAAAAACCCTTAGTTATCATTATAGTTTTACTCTTCCTTTTCATCATTATCAAAATTACTCATCCAGAGTGGGTTGTAGTAGGTTGAAAGAACATTTTAGTTTCTTACAGCTGAGACATAATCAGTGTTGATCAGGGTTGGATTTCCTTTGCCGTTTATCCGCGTGTTTCTCACACCGTGCTGTGAGTTTCTTTGACTTTGGGGCCGTGTCTCATCCATTTTTGTGTCTCCCACAGTGCCTAGCCCAGTGCCTATGAATTTTAGTGATCATTGGGAATTAAATGTAATATAATTTGATCAATTCTCCAGGTTAAATATTATTTGTCATTCTGAAATCAAAGTATTCATGTTAGATTAAAGCAAAATAGAAGAAAATCTCCAAGGCTCCCATAAGCAAACAGAAACACTATTTACATTTTAGAGTAAAACAACTCTCGGGGGCGGCTCCTGTGGCTCAGCGAGTAGGGCGCGGGCCCCATATACCGAAGGTGGCAGGTTTAAGCCTGGCCTCGGCCGAACTGCAAAACAAACAAACAAACAAAAATAGCCGGGCGCTGTGGCGGGCGCCTGTAGTCCCAGCTACTCGGGAGGCTGAGGCAAGAGAATCGCTTAAGCCCAAGAGCTGGAGGTTGCTGTGAACTGTGTGATGCCACGGCACTCTACCCAGGGCGATAAAAAAAGTGAGACTCTGCCTCTACAAAAAAAAAAAAGAAAAGAAAAAAAAGAAAAGAAATGAAGAAATGGCCGTGACTTAGGAGGTTGGGAATAAGATGGAGCCTCTTCAGGATTTTCACAGAAATTATTTAAGAGTCATGGGGACAGCCAAAAACTTAAATGTGTATGTGTGTAGGGTTGTGGGTTTTCTTTGTGAGGGGGTTGTGAGGGGGGATAGGAAAGAGGATAGAGTATGAGACAAATATTTAGGACAGAAAAATCTGGTTGAAAATAGGAAATGGAATGGGAGACAGAAAAGCAAGCTTCATGAAGAGGGCCTCCCCAAACTGAAGTCCCAGGTCCGTTGGCCTGGTGCAGAGCCTCTGTCTAAGATGCTTTGGCTGTTTTCCTCTCAATGCAAATAAAAGTTTGCAAACAGTAAACCCCCCAAAGAACATGAAAACCAACACTTCATATTTACACAAACTAGGCCACCTAGTAATCACCTACTCAGTTAAGTCCTATGAAGCCCAGACAGATATGACAACTAGAGTGGGGTGCGTTTAGGGGAGACAAGAGCTTCGGATCAGATACCACTACCCAGTGTATTCTACGTGTTTGTCCCAACTCAGCGCAGTGAAGTAGGTTTGTGGTGATCTCACAGCCCGTAAACCAAACCCCCCTTTTCTCCTGTAGCTACCACAGCACTACAGATCATGACTGCACAAGATCAGGTATCACTAAAGGCCCTGGCTTAGGGGTTTCCCTGGAGCCTAAGAACTTTGAGGTTAAGGACTTTAGTCCTTGCTTCATATAATCCATCCAGCCCTTCACAGCACAGGTAAGTACAGGGTTATTATTGGGCTTAGAACGTAATCTTACAAAGTCAGTCTTTACAGCAACACAACATAAACTCTGCGGTGTGTAGGGGCCCAGCCTAACCCACGGAAGGGGGTGGAGCCTGCCCTGTACTCAGAGTAGACGACCCTCTCCTAACCCAGGGAAGGGGGGAGTGTGCCCTGTACTCAGAGTAGACGACCCTCTCCTAACCCAGGGAAGGGGAGGAGCGTGCCCTGTGCTCAGAGTAGAGTACCCTCTCCTAACCCAGGGAAGGAAAGGAGCGTGCCCTGTACTCAGGATTAGAGACCCTCTCCTAACCCAGGGAAGGGGGGAGGGTGCCCTGTGCTCAGATTAGAGACCTTCTCCTAACCCAGGGAAGGGGGGAGCGTGCCCTGTACTCAGGATTAGAGACCCTCTCCTAACCCAGGGAAGGGGGGAGTGTGCCCTGTACTCAGGATTAGAGACCCTCTCCTAACCCAGGGAAGGGGGGAGTGTGCCCTGTACTCAGGATTAGAGACCCTCTCCTAA
>CAUYON010140303.1:0-22637 GCA_963573935.1 Arctocebus calabarensis | reverse complement strand
TTTTAGCTCTCTAAGTATTCTCCAAACATCCTTCCAAAAGGAATGTATTAGTTTGCATTCCCACTAGCAATGTAGGAGTGTTCCCTTTTCTCCACATTCCTTTTATATTTTGAAATAATTTAAACTTACAGAAAAATTGTAAAACTAGCAAGGAGAGATTACATATGCTCTTCATTTAGCTTTACCTAAAGTTGACAATGTGCAAAGCCATGGTACAATCATTAAAACAAGTAGATTAAGTAGATTCACATTGGACACTCCTGGTTTTTTTTTAAATTTTAAATTTTTTTTTTTTTTTTGAGACAGAGTCTCACTATGTCGCCCTGGATAGAGTGCTATGGCATCACAGCTCACAGCAACCTCCAACTCTTGGGCTTAAGTGATTCTCTTGCCTCCATCTCCCAAGTAGCTGGGACTACAGGTGTCCGCCACACTGCCTGGCTATTTTTTTGGTTGTAGTTGGTCACTGGTGCTTAGCAGGCCCAGACCATGCTCAAACCCTCCACCTTCAGTGTATGTGGCCAGCACACTACTCACTGAGCCACGGGCACTGAGCCTGGACACTCCTGTTAATGAAGCCACAGTCCTTGTTAGAATTTTACCAGTTTTACCTTTAAATGTTGAATGCTCTTTTCCAGTTCTAGGATCTAATCCAGGATCTCACTTGCATTTACTTTTGTATCTCCTTAAACTCATCTCAATTGCATTTACTTTTTGTATCTCCTTAAACTCATCCATTGGCAGTTCTTCATTTTTTTTCTTGTCATTTATAAACTTGATGCTTTTGACGATTAGAGGTCAGTTATTTTGTAAGATCTTTCAATTTGATTTGTCTCATGTTTGCCATAATTAAACTGAGGTTGTGCATTTTTGGCAAGAATGTATCACAGATGTGATATTGCATCATATTGGGTGGTGTGTGATGTTGATATATGTTATTACTGGTGATGGTAACCTTGATCACTTGGTTCCGGTGGTGTCTCCTAGGTTTCACCATCATAAAAAATACCTACTTTTCCATTTGTTATTGGTAGATACCTTGGCAGGAGACACTTTGAAATAATAAAAAATATCCTGATTCTCCTCAAAAATTTTCCCATTGGTGAAATGATGTTTAAAAAGTCAACACAGGACAGTACAAACTATAATTGAGAAAATTAAAGGAATGCATTGAAAGTCTCATTTTAAATATGCCAGTTATATTTCAATTGTTCTATAAATACAGTCTCATTCAGAATTCCTTACAGATTTTATTTTTTGGAAATTGATAAGTTAATTTTCAAATTTAGATGGAAAAACAAAGGCTGAGAATAGCCAAGTTAGCCTTGAAGTAAAATAAAGTAGGAGAACTTGTTCCACTGGATATAAAGACATGTTTTATAAAACTAGAATAATTTATACAATGTGATAATGGCGCCATGAGAGATAAATAAATGGAACTTTATTCTTTGGGACAGATTTATTCATTTGTGACTTAATTTTTGACAAAGATATTCTTTTCAATGAAAGGTGCTAGATCGATTTTGAGAATTTAGAATAAGTAAAACTGCACCCCTGCCTCATATTAGACTTGAAAATTATTTACAGCTAATGTATAAATCTGTATGTGAAAAGCAAAACAATAAAGCTTCCAGGAGATAGTATAGGACCATCTCTTCATGTCCTTGGGGGTGGAAGAAGATTGATAAGGACAGAATACAAAGGAAAAGATCCATAAATTGGCTCATTGTAAAATTAAGAACTTCTGTTCATCTGAAGACCACCCCCCCCCCCAAAGAATGTAAAAGTAAGTCACAGAACAGGATAAAGCAATGCACACAACAGGTGGGAGTGTAAATTGGTGTAAATACTTTAGAAAATGGTTTAGTATTTTCTCTTAAACACATGAACTACCCTAGGGCCCAGCAATTCCTTTCTTAGTTATATATTTAACAGAAATACTGGCCATATGCACTTAAAGTACTAATAGGCAGAAAAATGCTCATAGCAGACTTATTCACAGTAAACCCCAATTAACAGTCAACACTAAAATAGATAAACCAAATGTGGTCTATTCGGGTGATGTGTGAATGGCAGGAAAAGGAACAAGCCATAGTCGCATACAACAACGTGGATGGACTTCACAGACTCCCATTGAATGGGTTCCAGACCTGGTATCTACATTTTTCTCTCACTGTCTCCAGCCTTGATGAAGCTAGTGACCTGCAGTTATTACTGGCACCCTTTGCCAGGGAGCCACACGTGCATCTGGCCTAGGATTGGGAGAAGCTGAAGGAGGAGTTTTGGTGGGAGACGGAGAGGCTGAGGCCTGGCTGCTCTTGCATGCCAACAAGGGGAAGCCCAAGGTCAGTGTCAAGGTGGAGGGGTTGGAACTGCACCTGGTGCCCATCAGTGACCTTCGCAGCTGACTGGGCTACGGTTTTATTCCCACCTACAAAATCTTAAGCGTATCTCTCTTGTGAGCAACCCTAACTGGAATCATATTGGGAATTCCGGGATTCTATTATACCTGGGCTAACTGGACACAGTACAAGAGTGGCTTGCCTTTGTGGGAGAGGGCAAGAGAGAGACGGCCGGGCGGGGCGGGGGGGAGGTATCTGGCATGATGACAACGTTCCATTTCTTTGCCTGAGTGGGTACATGAAGTATACTTTGTGAAAATTCATTTGGTGAAACATTTAGGTTTCATACCTTTTTCTTTACTCATATACCTTCATAAACACACACGCTTGAAAAAAAAAAGAGTGTAAGCTTTAAAGTCAAAAGGCATAACTTTAATTATTGCTCCTACCAGTTTCTAGGATTGTGTCATTTGGGGCAAATTGTGTAATTTCATTATTATTAATTTGGGGATAATAATACTTTCTGTCTCATAGGTTTTGTGAGTATATTTGTTAAGTGCCACACGCAGTGCTAATATAATTCTGTCATCCAAAAGTTGGTTTTTAATATTGTTCTGAATATATTGTCGATTATGTGACCAGGCACTTTACAATATACTTACGATGTATTTTATAATATACATAAGTATTATATAATGATATACGGTAACAGTCATAGTTAACTTTTCAAGCACTTCTAGGCACTGTTACAAGCAATTTTTCATTTATTTACTCATTGAAACTTTATAAGAATCCCTTGAAGTGGATTCTATTATTACCTTTATCAAAGAGATTAACAAGAGGTTAAATAACTGTCCCAAGGTCAAGCAACTTGTAAGTGGTGCGGCCAAGGCTTGAAACTCAGAGTGCGCATGCGTAGGCAGTAGGTATGTGTAAGTGGGTGGATATGCTCGTGTAAGCAATGCCTGTTAGTCAGAGCTGCTTTGGTTGGACTCAGACAAACCCAACTCCACCTAGTACCCTAGTCATAGTGGGTAATTCAGAAGATTAATTGGATATTTCATGTAACTATGAGAAAGACAAAGATACAGTGAGGCCTAAGGTCCAGTGGAACCAAGACCTCTTTGTCACATGTCTTTTTCTGTTTGTCTCCATTGCCGCCTGAATCCTGTCTACTACAAATAAGCTTTCTCCACACAGCAGGAGTCATAGCAGGCACCCAGCTGCTTCTGGGTCTTGCATCCTGTTTTCCTAATCCCCCAGAGAGGCTGCTTCTCTTCCCTCAGTTCTAGGATAAAAACTTTGGGTCGGGTCTGATTAGTTCATTTAGGTTGGCCAGCAATCTATGCCTCTGGCTAGAGGAGCAGAATTTTATAAATAGACATAGTCTGTATATGGGACCATTCCCAGCAGAGGAGGAAGCCATCGTGAGTTAGGGTCACAAGAACTGGTGTCTATAGTGCATGAGGTAGAAAATAAAGCCAGTAACAAGATGCATGGGTGAGGAAAAGATGTCATTCTTTATCTGTGTTCCAGGACTTTCATTTTAATGATTATATTTCCTGGTAGACAAATATCTGAGAATCAACCAGATCAAGGATGAAAGATAGACTGTAGTTGTATCACTTTGCTGAATCATATTCTAATGCAGGATATTTAATAAGTAAAGGAAAAGAATAGATACCATGGAGTCAACAATCACTCTAGAAAATAGGTTTTGAAAATAAATATACCCATACATTGCAAAAAGTCTTCCTTTTAAATTACTTATACTGCATAACATGTCTGAAAATTAAGGCAGGTAGGATAGCAACCTGTAACTATAGACACTTTGCTAAGTGATTTTGCAAAATGACTTAGGGAGCTTATAAAAATTGATCTTTAAGGTGAAGAATTTATTTTTTGGTCTGGTTAAAATACCAGTTTCCTGAAACTTTAAGTTCCAACGGGAAAAAAATGTAGTTTGAGTTGTGGGTCAAGTTTGGGGTATCTGATGAATGAAAAGAGAATGATGTCACAGTGAAGCATACTTAATTCAGGAAAAAAGTGCCTCATTTCCCAGAATATTTGCTAGGGAGAGGTGAAAGCAAAGAGGGAACTACCCACACAAAACCCTTCTGGCTTACACTTGATATTCTATTACCATGCCTAAAAGATGATTTATAACAATGACATTTAATGTCAGAAATGTATTTGTAATCAACTTTTGTTGAATCAAGACAAATAGAGAAATGCATGTAACTTAAAAATTATTCCTATTTACTTTGGAATCTGGTCTGTAGTTTCATACAAATGTTAGTATGCCATGTGTGCTATTGTACATTTTCTTAAAGTTAAAATTTATCTGGGAGATCCATTTATATCAGTACATAGAAACTACTTCATTCTTTTTGACGGCTGAAGACTATTTAAAAATATTTGAGTATGGCTCGGTGCCCATAGCTCAGTGAGTAGGGCACTGGCCGCATATACTGAAGCTGGCGGAGCCCAGCCCGGACCTGCTAAACAACAATGACCAATTGCAGCCAAAAAAAAAAAAAAATAGCTGGGTGTTGTGGTGGGCACCTGTACTCCCAGCTACTTGGGAGGTTGAGGCAAGAGAATCGCTTAAGCCCAAGAGTTTGAGGTTGATGTGAGCTGTGACAGTCACAACACTCTACCCAGGGCAACATAGTGAGACTCTGTTTCAAAATAAAAAAAAAAAGTTTGTAATAATATTTGAAAGTAGGGATTTAAATTAAGTTGAAGCTCGGAAAAAGAAGAGACCTGTACTTCATGAGAAGCCTTAAAAGGCTATACAGAGAAAGAACATGAAACTAAACATACAATATAAGTAAGGCTCAGATAGATTTTATTTGTATTACACTCAAAGCCTGAGATGCACCAAAATGCTGATAGAATATATATAAGTTAGGTATCAGAGAAAGAAATAGAAAAGATGTAGGTCATTCTGATGTGACTAGATTGCATTGAGCTTAAGAAGCTACATGTCCCTTATGAGAACATATGGTGCTCTTTAGTTGTTCTGCACAATGAGAAGTTGTAATATCTAAGATGGCTGAGGAGAAGGCAGTCAAAGAATTGAGCTTAGAAATAAAGGTCAAGGAAGAGGTCAGAGAATAAATGAGGGGGAAGGTGAAGAACAACTTGCTAATTTTTAACCTAGAAGGTACAGATATACACAGGGAAGGTGGGAAAAGGAATTATGCTTTGAAGCTACATGATGATTTTCATTTTAGAGGTACTAATAAAATGAAATAGGAATAAAGTTAAAGAACATTTAAACTAGAGTACAGTTGGAAAAACAGGCATTTTTGAGAGCAGCAATTCTAGAAAGGAAGAAGAGTGTTAAGGTAGCGGTTTTCTAACTGGCAGAAAACACACCGTTAGATCAGAAGGACGTGGTCAAACTCCACTGCAAAGAGTTTATGCAGAGAAAAACTGAATTATGGAAAATTGCCACATGAAAAGAAAAAGAGAAGCGAAGATGTAAGACTCAACTCTGTGGAAAGTGAGAACATGGGAATAGCGGAGTTAATGGTAATAGTCAGGAAAGCAACATGAGTAAGGGCTGGAGCCAAGCATGTCAACAGAAAGGTGAAATTAAGTAGTAAGATATCTTTGATGATCAAGAAAATGCCATGAAGGCTAACTGTAACAGTACGATCAAAACATTTCTGAATGTATATGAATCGTGCCCTATGATTGCACCAATGTACAGAATTATGATTCAATAAAATTATAAAAAAAAAAAAAGGAAAAAAAAAAAAGATATCTTTGAGTCTGAATGCAATGCGAGCATGACAAGAATGTATAAAGGAGACTGGCAGGGGGTAAACTAGAGGTAGATAAAATCAATCTCCTTCTCAGAAACAAGGATCTGTAAGGAGGATCAATGACCACTATGTCCAGAGGCACTAGCCCCACAAAGCTCATCTGGATTACTACTTGTGATGACCTCTGTCTGGTCCTCACCTGGATGGGTCTCTTGGTGAATCCCTCTCTCCACCAGCAAGGGCTCTTCCCCTTTCTCCAATTGAAGGATCACATCTGGCTTAGGAAGCTGATGTCCTGTTCACAGTGAAAGACAAGGAAATGGGTAAGAGTAAGTGGAGCTCCAAGGCAGACACAAAGCAACATCTCAGAGTCGAACTAACCCCCAAGGCCTTTGTAAGAACTAGAAGAGTTGACAGCATGAGGATGCAGAGGCAGTAAAAGAAATAGGCATTTTTTAAAAAATTCCAAGTTTTCCACGAAAGCAGGAGTATAACAACCCTATTCTATATAAAAAAAGAAAATAGATGCCTGAACCCCGAGCCCTTGCTTTGATATATGCTTCAAGGTCTCTGTACCTGTTGATCAATGAGGTGATCAAAATGAATAAACTAAAACCACCATAATTAGTATATCTTCAAAAACAGTTAGTCTTACCCAAGGAAAGGAGGTTCTTATAGTTCTCCAACATTACATCTTTGTACATGATCTGCTGAGTAGCATCCAGCAGCTTCCACTCCTCTCTGGTGAAGTCCACAAGTACATCCTCAAAAGTCACCAGTGTCTGCAATATTAAACACATTTGCATTAGCCAAATGTATATTTCCGTTCTCCCTTTCATGATTCCTAACAGGAAGAAAAATTCAGCTGATAGCACTGGGGTAGGAAAAGAGGACACACCAAAATTTATTCTAGGAGTGAGCAGTATTTATTGAGAGATTCCACTCAAGTTTTAAAATGAATGGCTTTTAGTTACCCACTGTCACAATATGGAAAATAATTCCATATTGTGCTTTAAGATAAGAAAGTGTCAGAAGCACTTTTATTTAAATCAAGTCTGTTTGAAACAGCTATAGCAGGGAGAATCAGACACCAAAAGTTAACACAGGTTTATAGTATATGAAATAAAGAAGTTAATTCAAGGCAGAAAAGAAGTGGGAAGAAGTACTGAGTTCAAATATATCTTAATGCATGAGACCATCCTGATCATGTTTTACAACCTAAAATAATTACTCCAAAACACTTTCCCTAAACACTTGGGGTATCAATAAAAAGAACATCATGGAATTATATCTCAGTAGTAGCAAAATAATTTGACAAAGAACGAGAGACACAGATGCAAGGCCCTTTTAGCTACATCAAAAAGAAGTGTTAATTATATTATTAAAAAACCTATTTGAGTAACTCAAAGACCATGAAGGTCAGAAGACCATGGAAAGCTAGGCACAGTGGCATGTGCCTGAAGTCCTACCAAGTAGAAAAATTGAGGTGAGATGATTACTTAAGCCCAGAAGTTTGAGACTGGCCTGGAAATATAGTGATAAGGAAACTTTATCTCCTAAAAAAAAAAAGATGACAGTGGAATAATAATGTTTGTTTGTATTTAAATGCTAAAAGAACTGTTAAGCTAGAATTTCTATATCCAGTGAAAATCTTTCAGAAATGATGCAAAATAAAGACATTCTCAAATAAAATAAAACCAACAGACTTTTTTGCCAGAAGACCTACTCAAAAAGAAATGCTAAAGGACGTTCTTTGGACAGAAGAGAAATAATACCACAGAGAAACCTGAAATCTCAGGAATTAAGGATAAATTAACAAAAACAATAGATATCTAGATAAATAGATTAGTTTTCTTTTAAACTGTTCAGAAATATACATGATGGGGGGACGTGGTGGCTCACACCTGTCCCCAAAACTGGGGGGCCAAGGCAGGAGGATCAGTTGAGACCAGGAGTTTAAGACTAGCCTGGACAATATAGTGGAACTAGGCCTACTCTACTGATATGTATGTGTGCTGCATGTCTGGTCTATGAAAACTAGGCCAACTTAAGGATGTGGTCAATGAAGGGAGGTGGTCAACTATGGAGGTTCTACTGTGTATGTATATATACAACTTTAATACAAAAACGAAGAAATTAAAGGGACCCATATGTTGTAAGGCTTCTAGATTTATCTTAAGTGATAAAAATTAACTCATAAGTACACTATAAAAGATTAGGTATTACATTAAATCCATATAGCAACCATTGAAAAAATAGAAAAGTGGGCGGTGGGAGGAGGGGGTGCGCGTGCGCGCTGGCCCGGTTCGGCCTGTTCTGTCCCAATCATTGTAAACAGGCGGAGGCTGGGCAAGGAGGGGATGAGGTGCCCGCGGCTGGCCTCGCACAGTGCAGGAGACGGCTGCTCCGGTGGCGTGAACGTAGGGAGGCGGTGGCTGTGGCGAAGGCACAGGTGTAATGGATAGGTAACAGAGAAGTCCTTGTCAGGGCATCAGCATGACCAAGTGCTTCCTGCCCAACACCAGCAGCCCAGTGAACACCGCAGGTGGAGCATAGCAGCAGGCTCACCCGGACCCTCAGCTCTGAAGAGATCAGCCCTGCTACATTTCCTGGATTGTACCGTACTGGTGAACCTTCACCTCCCCATGACATCCTCCATGAGCCTCCTGATGTAGTGTCTGATGATGAGAAAGACCATGGCAAGAAAAAAGGAAAATTTAAGAAAAAGGAAAAAAGGAGAATTAAATCAAAAGTGGATGAGCTTAAAGTAGCTTATGACAGAGAGGAGTCTACAAACTTGGAAGAGTATGAGCCTAACACTGTAGCCAGTTTGCTGAAGCAGTATTTGCGAGAACTTCCAGAGAGTTTGTTTACCAAAGAGCTTATGCCCCATTTTGAAGAGGCTTGTGGTAGGACCTCAGAGAGTGAGAAAGTGCAGGAATTCCATCGCTTGCTGAAAGAACTGCCGGAATGTAACTATCTTCTGATTTCCTGGCTCATTGTGCACATGGACCATGTCATTACAAAGGAACTGGAAACTAAAATGAATATTCAGAACATATCTATAGTGCTCAGTCCAACCGTTCAGATCAGTAATCGAGTCCTGTATGTGTTTTTCACACATGTGCAAGAACTCTTTGGAAATGTGGTTCTAAAGCAAGTGACAAAATCTCTGCGGTGGTCCAACATGGCCACAATGCCCACATTGCCAGAGACCCAGGTTGGCATCAAGGAAGAGATCCGGAGACAGGAGTTTCTTTTGAATTGTTTACATCGAGATCTGCAGGGTGGGATAAAAGATTTATCTAAAGAAGAGATTATGGGAAGTACAAAGGATTTTGACAGCTCTCAAAAGAAAACTAAGAGAAGCAAAAAGGCAGGAGTGTGAAACCAAGATTGCACAAGAGATAGCCAGTCTTTCAAAAGAGGATGTTTCCAAAGAAGAAATGAATGAAAATGAAGAAGTTATAAATATTCTCCTTGCCCAGGAGAATGAGATCCTGACAGAACAGGAGGAGCTACTGGCTGTGGCGCAGTTTCTGCGTCGGCAGATTGCCACTGAAAAAGAAGACATAGAACGCCTCAGAGCTGAGATTGCAGAGATTCAGAGTCGCCAGCAGCACGGCCGAAGTGAAACCAAGGAGTACTCCTCTGAGAGCGAGAGTGAGGACGAAGAGGAACTGCAGATCATTCTAGAAGATCTACAGAGACAGAATGAAGAGCTAAAGAACAATCACTTGAATCAAGCGATTCACGAGGAGCGGGAGGCCATCATCGAGCTGCGTGTTCAGCTCCACCTGCTGCAGATTCAGCGCGCCAAGTCTGACCAGGCAGCGCCAGAGGACAAGGAGCCCCAGTGGCGTGGGGGCGGGGCCCAGCCGCCCAGAGATGGCGTCATGGAGGTCAAAGGCAGGCAAGTAGCAAGCGAAGCCATCCCCAAGCAAGGACAGGAAGGAGACGCCCCTCTGAGCGGCCTGGTGTGCTCATGGTGGATCCGCTAGACTTACAAGGACCCGTGCATCTTACTGTAATCCCGAGAGCTGCGGGTGCGCTCTCCCACACTGTCTATTCTGTAAAGATGTCTTCTCTTCTCAAGAGACCCTTCCTCTTTCACTCGTCTGACACCTCACAGCAGGCTCAGGTCTGGAGGGAGGTCGGAGCAGAGGGCACATTGTGGGCTGGGAGGGGACAGATTAGTTTTCCAGATAGTGTCAGCTTTTTTGAAGATTAATTTTCTTTGTTAACTTAAAATAACTACGTTAGGCTCACTGCCTGTGGCTCAACGGGCTAAGGCGCCAGCCATGTACACCTGAGCTAGCGGGTTCGAATCCAGCCCGGGCCCACCAAACAACAATGACGGCTGCAACCAAAAATGGCCGGGCTTTGTGGCGGGCTACTGTAGTCCCAGCTGCTTGGGAGGCGGAGGCAGGAGACTCGCTTGAGCCCAGGAATTAGAGGTTGCTGTGAGCTGTGATGCCATAATACTCTATCCAGGGTGACAGCGTGAGGCTCTGTCTCAAAAAAAATAAAATAAAATAAATAAATAAATAAAATAACTACTTTAACTCGAGTGGCTTCTTTTTAAACCAAAAATTGTCTTTCTTTGCTTTTTTTTAATCACAGCAGAATCAGGATCTCTTTCTCATTTGGGAGGGAACCCAACCAGGTCAGTCTTGTGCCTGCCCGCCCCACATCCTGCCCTCTGGGTCTCTGTGTCCCTGGTCACTCTTGCTTGTGCCTTTCAGACCTTTTGGGTGCAGATTATACAATGGGGGAGCTGCCTCGTGTTTTCTGACTGGCCAGAATGGCCCCTATGAGTGTACCTGTTACCTACCCTTAACTCTCTTTTGATAGTTCTAAACCACAGTCCATGAGCCCAAGTCTCCAGAACAGCCTTGTTTGGTCACAGACAGAGGCTGCCTGTGGAGCCTGCCTACCTGCCCTGGGCCCCACAAGGCCCAGATGGAGGAGGCCCCAGTCCTGCTGGTTACTCACTGCTGTGGCCAGCAAAGGCCTTTTTACCGGGTTGGTAGGAAGGTGCTTGCGTTGACCTGGTGCCTCCACACAAAGGATGTTTCTCAAACCAGAAATCCTTTCCGTGACTGACCCTCTAGTAAAAACAGAATGACTCCAATTGCTTGCTTGGGCTAGAATGTACATGTCTCCTTGCCTGAATAAGCCATATATATGCTCTTAAACAAAAATTCAGAATTATCCGTGCTGTCTCAGTGAACCTACTGGTGGACTCTCAGTTGACAAGATTAGCAATATAAATTACCTTCCTTTTAATGCTAGCTGTGACTCCCACTTCCCTGCCTCTCGTCCATCAGATCAGTACTCTGAGGCTGCTGGGAGGCTGAGCTCCGGAGGCAACTGGATTGTGGTCAGCTCTGTCAGAGTGAGCGGTGCCATGAGACTGGCCAGGTCCCCTGGCTCAGGGGAAACCCCCACCCACCCAAGGGGTGGAAACCACCCCAGAGGGCTCTTCCCTCCTCCTCCTAGTTAGTATTTATTTTCAGTTCAGTACCTGTTTGATGTGGTTTTTTATTTTCTACCTATTGCACTGTTGTAACTTGTTGGCCATTATTTGATTTTTGTATGAAAAAAAGCTTTGTTATAGAAATCAGCATACTATTTTTTTAAATCTGAAGAGAAGGTATTGTGGTGACTGAAAGTACCATCAGGTGTCAGACATATATGTGTAAGGACCTTCTTGCTGTCCTGTCAGTCCTAGTGCATTCACTTTACTGCTGCTGGCAATATTGAAGGTTCCTTTTTTGTTTGTGTAAACTCTAATTTCTATCCACGTGTCATGGATTTCTAAAATTAGTGTTTCATTACAAATGTCTCAGCGTTGGTTAATTAATTTTTGCCAGGACCATTATTGAGCAAATAAATTCAACAGCCATTTGGAAAAAAGAAAAAAAAAAAAAAAGAAAGAAAAAATAGAAAAATGTATAACTAAAAAGCCAAGATACAAATTAAAATGAAATTATTATTTATTATTAATTGTTAATAATTAACAAATATTTAAATAATCCAAATGAAGGCAGTAAAGCGAGAAAGGAGAAAAGATATATAGAAAACATGTAATAAAAACACACTTACATGCAATTGTATCAAAAATACATTAAAGACAGGCTCAGCACCCATAACACAGTGGGTGCAGCACCAGCCACATACACTGAGGCTGTCAGGTTCAAACCCGGCCCAGGCTAGCTAAAAAAAAACAAACAATGACAACTGCAACAAAAAAAATAGCTGGGCGTTGTGGTGGGCACCTGTGGTCCCAGCTACTTGGGAGGCTGAGGTAAGAGAATCACTTAAGCCCAAGAGTTGGAGGTTGCAGTGAGCTGTGACACCACAGCACTCTACCAAGGGTGACATAGTGAGACTCTGTGTCAAAAAAAATAGCAGTGGCCCATAGCTCAGTGGGTAGGGTACCGGCCACATACACCCAGGCTGGCATGTTTGAACTCAGCCCGGGGCCAGCTAAAACAACAATGACAACTCCAACAAAAAATAGCTGGTGTTGTGACGTGCACCTGTAGTCCCAGCTACTTGGGAGGCTGAGGCACGAGAATCACTTAAGCCTAAGAGTTGGAGGTTGCTGTGAGCTGTGACACTACAGCACTCTATCCAGGGTGACATAGTGAGACTCTGTCTCAAGAAAAATAAAAATAAAAAATCAGACAACACAGACTTCAGAACAAAGAATAAAACCTGAGAAAAAGGATATTACACAATAATAAAAAATGGGTCAATCTGAAAAAAAAAATCCTAAATAGATTGAAATGTAAAACACAAATCTATAAAATTTCTATAAGAAAATATAGAAAAAAGTCTTTGTGATTTTGGGATATTCAAAGGGTTCTTAGCAATAACATCAAAAAGCACAATCCATAAAAGAAAAAATGACATTACTAAGAGAATGAAAAGATAAGCCACAGATTGGGAGATAACATTTGCAAATTATATTATCTAACAAAGGACTTGTACACATAAAGTAAGAACTCTCAAAACTCAATAGTAAGAAAACAGACTTGTTGAAAACTAAGCAAAAGACTAGGAAAATACTTGCACATTCTTCATATACATACTCTTGCCACATGGCCTATCACTCCTTTGACACTTAAAAATCAGGCAGCCCTGGGCTTGGTCTTGGATACCTTAAATTCTAGGTTGAATAATGTTTGTCTGATGTATTTAACTTCACCAAAAGTAAGTTCCCTTAACTGTAAAATACTATCTTCCTTATAGTATTAAATACACTAGCACAGGATAGTACTATTTCAGAAGGTATATAGCCCAATTATACTTTAAATCGCCATAATAACAATACTTTTGAAACCTTTGTTGTGCTTCTTCTTTGCAGGAAGTAAGCATTCTTCTGACGTGTTTTTTTTTTTTTTTTCTTTTTAGAGACAGTCTTTCTTTACGGCCCTCAGTAGAATGCCGTAGTGTCACAGCTCACAGCAACCTCCAACTCCTGGGCTTAGGCGATTCTCTTGCCTCAGTCTCCAGAGTGGCTAGGACTACAGGCGCCCACCACAACGCCCGGCTATTTTTCTGGGGTTTTTTTGCAGTTTGGCCAAGGCTGGGCTTGAACCCGCCACCTTTGGTATATGGGGCCGGCGCCCAACTCGATGAGCCACAGGTGCTGCCGTCTGACTTGTGTTATTCATTTGTTATTTTTAAAAATATTTTTACCTTAGATGAATATAGCTGTAAAAGATAATGTTGCTTCCAGGTTACTTGTTTCTAATTTTTTTTTTCTTTTTTTTATTTTTATTAAATCATAATTGTGTACATTGGTGCAATCATGGGGCACAATGTGCTGACTTCATATACAATCTGAAATATTTTCATCGAACTATTTAAAATAGCCTTCATGGCCTTTTAATCACTATATGAAGACAAAATTTTTTCTTTTTTAAAGACAAAGTCTCACTCTGTGCCCTGTAAGTCCTAGGACATGGTTTCCTAGCTCATAGCAACCTTAAACTCTTAGGCTCAAGCAATCCCCTTGCCTCAGCCTCCTGAGTAGCTAGGACTATAGAAGCCAGCCACAATGCCCAGCTAGTTTTTCTATTTTTAGTAGAGATGGGGCGGGGGTGTCTCACTTTTGTTCAGGCTGGTTTCAAACTCCTGAGCTCAAGCAATCCACCCACCTTAGCTTCCCAGAGTGTTAGGATTATAGGTCTGAGCCACTGTGCTGGTCCTATTTCCAAATTTTTTGATTAACAAGAGTTGCTAATCTTAGATTAGACCCTAGTCCATTATAGATATAACAATTATCTCCTTCCCCCTTGTATCAAACTATTTTTCTACTTCTGTATTCATTTGAGGATTTCCATAATTTTTTAATTTTTTTTTTTGTAAGAAACAGAGTCTCACTTTGTCACCCTTGGTAGAGTGCCATAGCATCACAGTTCACAGCAACCTCCAGCTCTTGGGCTTAAGCAATTCTCTTGCCTCAGCCTCCTGAGTAGCTGGGACTACAGGCACGCACCACAATGCCTGGCTATTTTTTTGTTGCAGTTTGGCTGGGTGGTTCAAATCCACCACCCTCAGTATATGGGGCCAGTGCTCTACTCACTGAGGCACAGGCGCTGCCCTTAATATAATTTTTTACTTGTGGCAGATACATGTAGTCCCAGCTACTCGGGAGGCTGAGGCAAGAGGACTGCTCAAACCCAGGAGTTTGAGATTGCTGTTAGCTATGACGCCACAGCACTTTACCCAGGACACAGAGTGAGATTCTAAGATTGTCTGAATGAATGAATGAATGAAATTTCTTTAGAGACACAGTCTCTCTTTTACCCAGGCTGGAATGCAGTGGTGCATCATACTTCACTTGAACTCCAGGGCTCAAGCAATCCTCCTCCCCTGAGCCTCCTAAGTAGTAGGGACTACAGATGCATGTCAACATGACTGGTTAATTTTTAAAGTTTTTATAGAAATGGGGTCTCACTAAGTTGCCCAGGCTAGCCTCTACTTCCTGGCCTCAAGTGATTCTCCTACCTCAGACTCCGAAAGTGCTGGGATTATAGATGTAAACGATCCCATCTGTACCCAAATTGAAAATTTCCATAATAAAAGGGAGGGAAAAACCAAAGCCTACAGTGATTTCTCTTCTCATTAATTTGCTTTTCAGTCAACGTGGCCTAACATCTCAGCAGCATGTTAAAATTAGGTCATATTCTCATTCCTGAAAAACTATCTTCCCTAACTCTGCACACACCTGGCCTACGATCTTAACTCACAGAAGACTGGCTCAGCCTCCTTTGCAGTCATCAGCTCTAACGGTCTTGTCAATTTCTTTGCATTTGTTTCACTTCTGCTTAGGCCTGTTAACACTGTGCACTCTTCCATGGGAGGCCATTAGCCCCAAGCCAACACAGCACCTGTGCTGCTCATACACTCCTTTCAGTTTTGTGTTCTGGGCTACAAATTCTTCAAACAGGACAAGCTCTCTCAAAAAATTAGGGCCTTTACAAATCCAGTTCTCCCATATTTATTCAGAAATAACAAGTCATTCTTAATGTCTTAGCATAAAATGTCACTTCAGCATTTTCTTCTGAACCTTTAAGCGATTTAACTGCTTTGTGTTAAATGCACGCAACACTAGCCCAGAGTATTCCGATGTGGCCTCCAGACAAGCCAGGGAACCTCAGCTCCAGTCTCACTCTGCTGTGCAGACCTGCATGAAGGATCCTCAAGGCGAAGAAGCTGAATAGGCACAAGAGCCAGTCTCTCATCCTTGCTGCTCCCAGGCCCTTCTATTCCCAGAAGTTCCATCCTCTTCAGAGCTCTTTGTGCCTTGATTGCAGTTACCCTTTCATAATCACATAATTTGCTCCTGAGCTCCTGCCAACAGGGACTTGCAGAGGAGGAATTAACACAGCCAGCACCACACTCAGGACACTGAGGCACACAAGAGAATTCCTAAAAATGCATCAACATTCCCAAGTTTTCTTATCATCTTTTGGGAAAGAAATTTGATGTCACTTCCTTGACTCCCATTCACATTACAGTTAAACTTGTGTTGTGGGATAGTTTTTTTTTTTTTGTATTAAAGGAAACAAAACTATAACTACAAATAGAGCAAACAAAATACATGGTTACATAGTCATCTCCTGGAGAAGAGCGTCTAAGATATCATTTTTGAAGTTCGAGGGCAAGGACTTTAGACCTTAAGCAAAAGAGAATTCCCAGTTGGAAAACAAAGAAAGCAGCCCTGCTTACCTGGGACCAGGCAGTTAGTAACTTGGCTTCCATGCTCTCCTTGTTCTTGACGGTAACTTCTTGACAAACAAGAGAGTACTAAGAAGGCAAAACTGAGGAAAAGAAAGAAATATAATAAAAGGCTCGGCACCTGTAGCTCAGTGGCTAGGGTGCCAGCCACATACACCAGGGTTGGTGGGTTCAAACCTGGCCCTGGCCGGCCAAACAACAATGACAACTGCAACAACAACAAAAAATAGCCAGGAATTGTGATGGGCACCTATACTCTCAGCTACTTGGGAGACTGAGGCAAGAGAATTCCTTAAGCCCAAGAGTTTGATGCCATAGCACTCTACCAAGGGCAATATAGTGAGACTCTGTCTAAAAAAGTAAATAACTAAACATAATGAAAGTTTGCTATGACTGCAAGGTGCCTTAAATTGTCAGCCTAAAGACCCTCATACTACCAGCTGAATATAACACAAACACCTACTACACAGAGGAACATCAGAGATATTCCATAAGAAACTCCTCAAGATAAGAAGGAAAAGAACTACACAAATTGCATTTTTACTCATTAATATCTGAGATTCCATGCTACATTTCATTTGGAGTATTTCTACCTATCACTACAAATCCCTTTTGAGGAAAACAAAAATATAAACCTGATCTGATCTGATATTTTCATTTATAGATAAGAAAATAAGTGTTTTCTCCATTTGGTTGCAGAAGAAAAGTCAGAGATTTGAAGCACAAGAAAAATGTGATGCACCATTACTGGCTTGCAGATGGAAGGTGTGACATAACTGGAATGTGGGCAATCCCCAACAGTAAAAAGCAGTACCTAGTGATAGCCAGTGAGGAAATGTGTAGCCAGGAGAACTGAACACTGCCAACTAGAGTGAGCTTCAAAGAACATTTTTCCCTAGGTAAGATCTCAGTCCAGCTGACACCTTGATTTTCAGCCTTTGGATACTGAGTAGAGAAACCAGGCTGTATGTGAGTTCTGACCTACACAAAGAGCCATAAAGTGAGTGCTGTTTGAAGCTGTTCAATTCATGTTAATACAGTAATAGAAGTAACAGCAATAGAAAACTAACACAATTACTTTTTAAAGGTAATTTAAATATTAAGGAAAATATTACATTATTTACCCATGTTGTTACCATTGCCAGCATAGCTCATTCATTTCTGTAGGTTCAGATTTCCACTTGGCTTCATTTCCTTTCTCCCAGAAGGATATTCTTTAATATTTCTTACATATAAAAGGGGGGCATGATAAATTCTTTCAGCTTTTTTTATGTCTAACAATGTCTCAATTGTGCCTTTGGGTTTCTTAAAATAGTGTTGTTGTTATAGTTGCTGTGTACATCTGTTGATGGACACTAGAATTGTTTCCATCTTTTGGCTACTGTGAATAATGCTGCAATACTGATATAAGTATCAGTTTAAGTTCCTGAATTCAATTCCTTTGCGTATACACCTAGGAGGGAAAATGCTGGATCATATGGTTGTACATTTAGGGTTTTGAGGAACCACCAAAGTGTTTTCCATAGTGGCTGAATCATTTTTACTTTACACTAGCAATGTAGGTAGGTTCCAAGTACTCCACACACTTGTCAAGCAGTTGTTCCATTTAAAAAAATTATAGTCATTCCAGGGTAAGTGAGGTGATCTCCATTGTGGTTTTGATTTACATTTCCCTAATGACTAATGATATTAAGCATATTTTCATGAGATCACTAGCATTTGTATATCTTCTTTGCAGAAAAGTCTATTCAATTCCTTTACCCATTTTTAAAAAATGGGTTATTTGTACTATTGTTATTTAGTTATATGAAGTCTTTAAATATTCTTGATATTAAACTCTTATCAAATATGACTTGTCAATATTTTCTCCTATTCTCTAGGTTGTCTTGCATTTGTCATTGAAAGATATCTTTGCTAGACATCAGAGCTCCAAGATGGCATCAGCATTGTCAGTGAAGGAGAAGAAACTCATGGATGTCAAACTAGGGGATTTGCCAAGCTGGATTTTGATGCAGGATTTCACACCTAACAGCACTGTTGGAGCCTTTCAAAGAGGTTACTACCGATATTACAACAAGTACATCAATGTGAAGAAAGGGAGCATTGGTGGAGTTTCTATGGTGCTGGCAGCTTACGTGCTTTTCAGCTACTGTCTTTCTTACAAGAACTAAAACATGAGAGGCTACCCAAGTACCACTGAAGAGGGGCCCGTGAGGGGATGCCCTCTGCAATTCTGACCTTGACCTCTTTGGCCCAGCACCTTCTGTGAGGAACTCAATAATTACTGCATCCTTTCATATCCTACTGAGAATTAACCTCCAAATAAAAGATGACTAGGAAAAAAAAAAGAAAGAAAGGTATCTTTGCTGAGTATATAATTCAAGGTAGACAGTTATTTTTCCTTCCAGTGCTTTTTAGAGCACTATACTCTTCTTATAGTATTTCTACTAAGAAATCTGATGTCGGCTCGGCGCCTGTGGCTCAATGGGCTAAGGCACCAGCCACGTACACCTGAGCTGGCGGGTCCAAATCCAGCCTGGCCCGCCAAACAACAATGACGGCTGCAACCAAAAAAAAAAAAAAATGGCTGGGCGTTGTGGCGGGTGCCTGTAGTCCCAGTTACGTGGGAGGTGGAGGCAGGAGACTCAGTTGAGCCCAGGAATTGGAGGTTGCTGTGAGCTGGGATGCCACAGCACTCTATTCAGGTGACAGCTTGAGGCTCTGTCTCAAAAAAAAAGAAATCTGATGTCAGCCTTTGTTCCTCTGTATATAGCATGCATTTTCCCTCTTTTTGCTTTTAAGACTTTCTCTTATTTGGAGTATTTGGTTATTATTTTCCTTGGCCTTGTTTTCTTCATGTTTCTTAAGTTTAAGATTCCTTAAGTTTCTTGGATCTGAGAATGTAAAGTTTTTTTTTTTTTCTATTTTTGAGACAGAGTCTCACTATGTCATCCTGGGTAGAGTGCCATGGTGTCACAGCCTCACAGCAACCTCAAACTCCTGGGCTTAAGTGATTCTCTTGCCTCAGCCTCCCAAGTAGCTGGGACTATAGGTGTGCACCGCAGTGCACGGCTATTTTTTTTTTTTTTGCAGTTTTTAGCCAGGGCTGGGTTTAAACCCGCCACATCCAGTATATGAGGCCAACGCCCTACTCACTGAGCAATAGGCACCGCCCTGCACGGCTATTTTTTGGTTGTAGTTATCATTGTTGTTTGGCAGGCCTGGCCTGGATTTGAACCCACCAGCTCTGGTGTATGTGGTTGGCACCCTGGCTGCTGAGCTACAGGAACAGAACCTAAGTTTTGATGTATTTAGTCATTAGTTCTTCATATATTTTTTCCCATCCCTCCTGTCTTCTTTTCTTCAGAGAATCTAGTTACTCATATAGTAGGTTGCTCGAAGTTGTCCACAGCTCACTAAAATGCTCTACTTTTTTTTTTCCTTTTTTCTCCTCTACATTTCATCTTGGATGGTTTTACTGCCATGCCTTCAACTTCACTCATCTTTTCTTCTACAAGTTTAATCTTTTGTTAATCTGGTGTATTGTCATTTCAGACAATGTAGTTTTTCTCTCTAGAATCTCAATTTGGTTCTTTTTTATAAATTCTATTCCTGCACTCACCTTATTGACAATATGAAATACAGCTGTAAATCTTTTACTGTTCTGTCCTCTACTAATTCTAATATCTGTGTAAGTCTGGAATCAGTTTCAATTGTTACTTATTGTCCTCACTGTGAGCCATGTTATTCTATCTCTTTGCATGCTTGAGAATCTTTGCATGTAAGATATTATAAATTTTATCGTATTTGATACCAGATAATTTTGTATTTGTATAAATCTTTTTGAACTTGGTTTTAAGACACCATTGGGTGGGCACTTGTGGCTCAGTGAGTAGGGTGCCAGCCCCATATACTGAGGGTGGTGGGATCGGGACCAGCCCCGGCCAAACTGCAGCAAAAGGGTGGCCAGGCATTGTGGCAGGCACCTGTGGTCCTGGCTGCTTGGGAGGCTGAGGCAGGAGAATCGCTTAGGCCCAGGAGCTGAAGATTGCTGTGAGCTATGATGCCATGGCACTCTACCAAGGGCAAGGGAGTGAGATTGTCTCAAAAAAAAAAAAAAAAAAAAAAAAAAAAAAAGACACCATTAAGTTACTTGGAAACAGCTTGATCCTTCAGGTCTATCTTTTACAATATGCGAGGTGGAATTATCAGTGTTTAATATAGGGATAATTATCACTTATTACTGAAGGCCCTTCTTCATAGGCTGTGATTGGGTAGATCTACCTGGTGCTCCAGGAATGAGAAGCGTTTTCTAGTCTGGCTGGTAGGAATAGGCACTATTCTCAGCCCTTGGGTGAACATCCAGTATTGTTTCTTTTAATCCTTTAGAGGTCTCTTTCCTGGGCTCAGTTTATTTCTTGCTCTGTTGAATACCTGAGGGAGACCCTTTGCAGATCTTCAGGGTTCTCTCTCTATAAGACTCTCTTCTCTCTGGCATTCTATCCTATGAACTCTACTTTGTTCTCCCCATAGTCTTACTTCTGTATCCTTGATTCAAGGGGTCTTTTGGGCCCACCTCAGTTCCTTCTTCCTCTATTGTAACTTGGAAACTCTGTCAAAGCAATAAACTGAGACAATTAGAGGGCTTACCTCATTGGTTTCTCATCTCTCAGGAATCACTGTCTTTTGTTGCTTAATATCCAAGGTCTTAAACAATCAGTTTCCTGTATTTTGTCTGTTTCATTGTTGCCTTGCTCAGTCAGGAAGGTTAATCCACTCCCTCTTACTTCATCTTGGCTGGAAGCAGAAGTGTGTAACAACACACTTTTAATTTATTTTAAATTTATATATATATATATATATATACACACACACACATATATATATATAGAGAGAGAGAGACACACACACACACATTTTTTTTTTTTTAAGACAAAGAGTCTCACTATATCACCCTTGGTAGAGTGCCGTGGTGTCACAGCACATAGCAACCTCAAACTCTTGAGCTCAAGCGATTCTCTTGCCTCAGCCTCCCAAGTAGCTGAGACTATAGGCACCTGCCTCAACACCCTGCTACTGTTTAGTTGTAGTTGTCATCGTTGCTTGGCAGACCCAGGCTGGGTTCAAACCCACCAGCCCCGGTGTATGTGGCTAGTGACCTAGCCATTGAGCTACAGGCACTGAGCCTAAATTTAGATATTTTAATTTCCATTTTAGTTTTATATATAACTAATTTTTAGAGATAAGGTCTCACTCTCTTGCCCAGGGTTACTATAGCCTCAAAATCCTGGGCTAAGGCAATCCTCCTGTCTCAGCCTCATAAGTAGGTAGGGGTATAGGCTCACACCACCCTACCTGGATAATTTTTTTTTTTTTTTTTTGAGACAGAGTCACAGTATGTTGCCCTTGGTAGAGTGCTGTGGCATCACAGCTCATAGCAACCTCAAACTCTTGGCTTAAGTGATTCTCTTGCCTCAGCCTCCCAAGTAGCTGAAACTACAGGTGCCTGCCACAATACCTGGCTATTTTTGTTGTTGTTGTTGCAGTTGTCATTGTTGTTTAGCTGGCCCTGGCTGAGTTCTAACCCACCAGCCTCTGTGTATGTGGCTGATGCTGTAACCACTGTGCTACAGGCACCAAGCCAACTACCTGGATAATTACAAAAAATTTTTTCTTAGAGATTGGGTCTTGCTATGTTGCCCAGGCTGGTCTTGAAATCCAGACTCAAGAGCCAGCTCTTTCCATTTTTTGAATACCAGTTTTGTCTATTTCACATACATTTTCATTTCTTTTGTATTTTGTTCTTTCATATTGCTTAATCTCTTTGTCTTCCAGAGGTTCAAGGGTTTCCTTTTCAATTTTATACACATTATCATAAATAAGAGTAATATGGCTTCTGCCTCACACCAGTAAAATGGTTCTCATCAATGATATCCACTAAAGAGGATACTGTTGGTCTCAATTGTTCTTTTTTTTTTTTTTGAGACAGAGCCTCAAGCTGACAGCAACCTCCAATTCCTGGGCTCAAGCGAGTCTCTTGCCTCTACCTCCCAAGTAGCTGGGACTACAGGCGCCCGCCACACGCCCGGCCTTTTTTTTTTTTGGTTGCAGCCGTCATTGTTTGGCAGGCCCAGGCTGGATTCGAACCCGCCAGCTCAGGTGTACGTGGCTGGCGCCTTAGCCCATTGAGCCACAGGTGCCGATCCGGTCTCAATTGTTCTTGAAGCTCTTTATTTGCTTTGCATCCTTCTTCACCTAGTTT
>CAUYON010140302.1:0-11124 GCA_963573935.1 Arctocebus calabarensis | reverse complement strand
CTGGCTGCCACTGGAGAAGCCTCCTGGCTTCCCCTGGCCTCACAGAGAGACTGGGAGTGTCTCCTCAAAACATCCCCAGGGGTGTAATCCCCACTACCATTGTTCCTGCAGCTGTGGCTTCAGCTCCATGCCTCAGGGGACTGCCTCTCCAGGTTGGCCTCCTCTCAGCTCACTTTCCTCTCACCATTCCCAAGCCAGAAAATCAGCACAGATCAGCAATAGTCCATGCCCCATCCATAACCCTCGAAAAAATCTGGAAGATTTTTCTCCAAGAATCTGGATTCCGTGGGGGACAGACCTCCAGACCTCGAGGTGAGAGTGGAGGAGAGTGCCGGGAGTTCAAACTTGCAGGTAGAGAATATATACAGTTTTATACAGTTTTATGCCTGGCAGGAGAGTGCCATGACGCCCTAGTAGGTGAAAGAGGTCCGGTTTTTAGAGGGTCTCTCCCGTGGAGTAGAGTGGGAAGACATCTGAACTCTGCTTGTTTGTTTGTCTGGAGGTATGGAATGTACTGCAAGCCATTCTCTTGGAGGGAGGGGACTCCCGTCTGCTTGACGATGTGTTCTATACCTTTTGTTTGTATCCTTGGGGTCACAGGTCACCCCAGCAGAGTTGATGTGCATTCTTTAACCTTCTCTTTTGGCTCAGATCCAAACCATCAGCTTTCTTGCTAAATTTCTGTCCTTTAACTCTCCTTCTGGATGGAAGCCTCTGCAGAAAGCAGGCTACGGACCACCATCTTGGCTCCTCCTTAAAGTTGAGTAATTTCTGTAATACTTTGTGAGGCAGAACAGGTTCACTTACTTAGACTGATTTATTCAATCATTCAACATTATATATTAAGCATATACTCAGTATGTATCAGTGTATGTACCAGTTCACTGATGTAGCCTCTTAGATACAGTATTAAATATCATGGAAAAAGTCCCTGTTCTAATGGAGCTTATGTGCTTATGTTCTCGTTGTGTGTGTGTGTGTGTGTGTGTGTATAAATATATATATATCATAGAACTATAGGGTGTGATGATTTCTCTGGAGTAAAGGGAAGTAGGGAAACAAATGAGTAAGGAGCTGTTATTTTACTTCTGCTTGGTCAGGGAAAGCCTCTCTTAAGGAGGTGACACTTGATCAGAATGGAGAATTGTCAGTGTGAATATCTCAAGAAAAAAAGTGTAATGTAAGCCTGTTGTGGGGGAGCCATGGGGGCAAAGGCTCTGAGGCAGAAGTGTTTATAATTGACTGGGAAAAGAGTAATGAGAGTAGAGTGGAGGAAGTGAGGCAAAAGAAGTTGATAGCAGACATGGTAACTTAGGTGAGAGCCTTACGGGCTTTGGTTATGACTTTGGGATGATTATGTATGTGAAGGGACACCCTTGGAGGACTGGATCTGATGAATGTTTAAAACCACAACTACTGTGTGTAGACAACTTCCAGTTACTGACCTTTTCTCATGACCTAGATTTCCCAGATATCTTAATTGTTAACTAGATTTATCTCAAGAAGATTTTGTTCTGCCCCCCTTTAAAAGCAAATGGAAACTTCTCTCAAAATATCTTGCTGAAAATATTTCCCACATGGACTCCTTCACTGTCTTGTGATTGTAACAAATAGGATCACAGAAACAAAGGGAACAGGAGGAAGAATGTCAAGAAGTCAAGAAGTTAACTTTTGGGGGATCACCTGTGGCACAACTTGAGAATTTTAGGCAGAGAAGACAAGAGTCCATCTTAGATCTTTATGAGGCTGATAGCGCTTTGACTATATTGCTTACTACTGTGTCCTCAGAAACCTAATATAATAAAAATATAAACTTGTAGCATAGTAATTTATGTCACAAGATATTAGTATAGCTATTGGCAGATGAGCTACCATTGTTTTCTTTTACCTAAAAAGTTGTAGTTATTTCCTATTAGCATAGATTACATATTTATAAATTATATGTACAAATGATGGAAGGATTAAACTATTTTATGCAAAGTCACAGTATAATGTTTCACTTTTATATTCAGTTTTATTGTACACTAAGGGCAAATGAACATCTATCTTTTTCTTTTTGTCTCAATATCTCATCCTTTATTTCAGACTGTCATTGGATTGAATATATTTGCTCTTTAACACCTTTCTTTAAATTTAGTCTTTGTAAATTATGTCTGTCCTTAAGAGACAGAGTCAAAGACCATTGTTCAGTTTTTCTGGAAATACATTTCTTTGTGACCTACTAACCTGAATCAAGATCCCAAGTCATCACAGTTATCCACAGAACCTTTAACACATGCCCAGAGGTCTTTGTAGGTGAGTCCAGAGCCTGCCATTGCTCTCCATTCCCTGGAGGCCATTTGGCCACTTGGAAATGAACCAAAAGGCCAAAATACTAAACGTTCCTTCTGGTGGGATGGCAGGTGGTTTTGTTTTCTTTGGCTTTTCCTGACCCTCCTACACACTACGGCATGTTTTCCAGGAGCTTTAAGCATTTTACACAGAGAGGAGAAATTCTTTCCTATCTTGGGGAACATCAAAGTGAATGAGAGAAATTGTTTTCATTTTGATCCTTTAAATCAGATGCACTGCCTACTTATCAGTACAAAGAAGAAAGAAATACACCAGTTCCTTGGGGACTTGGCTTTCGGGAAATGAGATTTTTATCCATGAAATCAAGAGATCATTAACAGCACAATCAGAACAATGGAATTTCACTGTTTTAATGCCAACATCCAAATCTATGGCCCTTGCTTGGCTATAAAATAGTACTTTAAATTAATGCAAAAATGTGTTAATATTCATAAATACAAGGAAGGGGGTGTTAAAAAAATCAGTCAACTTTTCTTCACAGAATGTAGGTTAGTTGTGAAGAAAAATAATTTCTATGGACATAATGTATATATATATGTATCAGAAAATTCACACAGTGGAAATGAAGAAAAGTAGCTTTATGTTTTGTTTGTTTTTAGGACATGGATGGAGCCAATTAGAAATCATGTGAGCTGTACTGAAGCTATAAGCGCCAAGGAGAAATAGCAGACCACTGAGTGTGCCTGTTGTAGGTGGCTGAGTCATTCCTTATGGAGCTTTTTAATAAGCACAGAGGGGCCTATAAAACCTGTCAAGGTCATGGTTACCTATAACAATGGCAAACATATATAAAGTAATTACAATAGGTAATTTACTTGTTTATTTAATCTCCATTATGGTTCTAAGAGGAAATTAATCAATTAACAAATCAGAAAATAGAATTATGTATGCATGCACAGATACACATATGATATATTAACCTACATATATACAAATATATATGTATAAAATCCGGTACTATAATTGGGAAATACATTTCTTATAAGTATTAATTATGATAATGTACATGTGAATTTTGGAGAGGGGGTTAATATAATGCCATGTTGTCCAGAGCTCACATTCTTACATGAAAGATTAGTTTCTGTGGTTTCTTATGGTATCAGCACTACAAAGCTCATCCTGGCTTAGGCATTGGACCCAGTGTGGAATACAGAAAGGCGGGAAGGAGCAGTGACCTGAGAGACAGTAATACCTTTCTCTGCTCTTAATCAAAGGAGACATAGCACCATTACTTATAAGGGCAAAAAAGAACATTTAAGATTTTTCCACAGGTGATTGTTCTGCCAGGAACTTTTATCACCCTCCAGCTGAAATTACTGCTTTTTAACACTGGGTCTCAGCTGCAATGTCGTTTCCTTGAAGGTGTTCCTAATTCTCTGCCTAGGCCACATTCCTGTGTTGTGCGTTCTCTTAATGTGATATTCCATTTCTTTATTAACACTTTGCACGCTGTGTTACTGCGCCTTCACTTGTGTGACTACCCCATGTAACATCTGTCTCCCCTGCTTACGTTCCCTGCGTAGACGATCTCTGCTTACTTATACAAGTCTCGGGAGAACAAGGAGCCTTGTCTGATTGTTTTATTATTATATATGTAGCTAGAGACTCAGTGTCCATGTGCTTGCTCAGTATCTGCTGAGTGATACTGTAAGCACTTGTGTAATGCCATGATGTGTTTGTATCTCCGTCTCCTGAGAGCAAGAATATGTGATATGTGTGCTAGGGGGATGCAGGTAAGTGAGTTCTCGTTGTGCTTGTGGGACATCAGCTTTTCCATTTGGGAGGCTACTCTCTGTATCAATTCATTGCTCTCTGTGATCTATCATTCGGGTAGTTTTGGTAAGAAAGAAAATGTTTTACCTCCGACCTCTTCTCCCTCACCTCCATTTCTGTGTTTCTGAGCTAGGGCACAATCCAGGTAATTCGCCTTTCTCCTGTAACCTTCTCCAGTGTTAAGTACTCCTGATGAGTACCCAACTTAGATCTACCAAAGTATTCTTTTTATTTTTGTTGTTTTTAAAGCCATTTTTTATTGATGCATAAAATATGTACCTGGTTTTGGAGTACATGTGTTGAATATAATCATATGATTCAGAAAGATCAAATCAATGTACATAGAATGTCTATTACCTAAAAGACTTGCTTTTGTTCATGATAGCAATATTCAAATTATTCTCTTCTAGCTATTTTGAAATGTACAATAGATTATTGTAAACCAAAGTCACCCTAGAAGTCTATCAGACAGCAGGTCTTATTTCTTCTATATAACCATATATTTGTACTCATTAATCAACCTCTCTTCAATAACAACTACCCCTTACCCTTCCAGGCCTCCAGTAACCATCATTCTATTTTATACTTCCACGAGTTCAATTATTTAGCTCCCAATAGTGCAATCATTCATTCATTTAGCCAATGTTTGTTTTTCTATGCTTGCCTTATTGCACTTAATGTAATGGCTTTCATTTCCATCATGTTGCTATAAATGACAAAATTTTATTCTTTTTCTCTAGCTAAGTAGTATGTGTATTTCCTTGTCTGAAAATAACACATTTCCTTTATGTCAATGGCAGGTACCATATTTTGCTGGATATAATGTGCACTTTTTGCTCAGAATTTTGAGGGGAAAGTAAGGATGCACATTATTCATGGATGGTACTAGTTCTGTATCTATAGACATGTTTTTAATCCTTTTATTTATTTGTATGCATTGCGAGTGTAACTCTAGAAAGCAATGATGATATTAGCCTGCAAAATAATGCCCCAGAATATAGTAATTGGTTTTGTTAAATTTACAATGAACTTGCAATGAAAGTATTTTTGGCCAGCAAAGAGTGACATATTTCTTTTCGTACAGGAGCTAGCAATCTAGCTGATATTTTTACAAAATTTATTAGAAAATCCCTTGGAAAATGTCAAAACAGATTTTGTATACTGCAGCCTTTAAGCTAACAGTTATTAAATATGCTAAAGAGCATGGCAACAGCTACCAAGAGACACTTTAGTTGTCCTCCCACAGAGAGTGTCATTGGATTGAGGAGGCAACAGGAGGAAAAGCTTCTTCAGATGCCAAAACAGAAGATAGGAAGCAGGGGGACCTCCAGAATGACCAGGGGTGGAGCAGGAGGATGAAAACTGGGATTCTTGGAGCAATGTCAAACTGGGATCCCTGCTCTAACCAAGATGATACAAGAAGAGAAGGTTTGCATAAAAGATTTGCATAAGAAAGAAAAAAATACCATGTGGATGATTTCTCAGGGACACTTAAATGGTGCTTTAACTTTATGAAGAGAGAAGGTTTAAAGACGAGGGCATGATCAAACTTCCAACAGCCTGTGAGGATCAAGTTTTGTAATTTCATTCTTATGTGATCAGTCTTCAAAGGACTTATAACGTTGAGTTGTCCCTAATTACCGAAATGGATATGGTCTCACTCACATTTGATGTGTCACCCAACAGAATTATGGACACTAAAAAGGAGCAAAGACTATGGCTGTTAAAACTAGTGGGCATGGGAAAACACATTTCTCTGTTGTTCTAGCCTATTGTGTACATGGGACGAAGCTACCACCTATGATCATCTTCAAAAGAAAAACATTTCCTAAAGAAAAGATTCTAAGTGCAGTTGTTGCCTAAGTGCATGAAAAAAGAATGGATAAATGTAGAAGGGATGAAAATATGGAGTAACAAAGTCTGGTCCAAAGGCATGAAGGAGTACTTAAAAAATTGGCTTTGGTAGTTTTGATCACTTCAAAGCCCGTGTTAAATGAAGTGCAGAAGCAATTGCAACAGACTTGAGAACTCAGCTTGCTGTGATACCTAGAGCCAACTGCAACCTCTTGATATGTCAGTAAATAAACCCTCAAAGGCCCTAAAGAAGAGAGAGTGGCTGTCATGGGTGCAGTCAGTGGTGACGATCTAACAACTATAGGCAGAATCAAGAAAGCATCCATTGTCCAGGTTTGCGTTTGGATTCTAAGATCATAGAATAGTGTCACGAGGGTAGTGGTTGTGAAATTGTTTAAGCCCTGAGACATCGGCAGTGCTGTGGATGGAACTGAGGATGACAAAACATGTCAACAAGAGGAAAGTGACTCTTCAGAAGATGCCTGTAATGTAGATATTGAAGAAGACCATACTTCCAATGTTGACAATGGCAAAGAGCTCTTGGCCTTGGCCTTTTATGATGGGTAAATACTGTACATTTGTTACCGGCACATAGAATTTCTTGTGCCTTGTTCCTGTTTTTATTTGTTACATAAAATTATTTGTCACATAAAATTTCTCATACCATGATATGTTAAAAGATAAATACTAAAATTACCTTACAATGTAAAAAATAATTACCTAAATATAAACAAAATGAATTACAATTAAAGTTAATGATTTTTTTCCTGAATATTTGGACCTAAAATATGGATGCACGTTATAGATGGGCCACAGGCAAAATATGGTAGGTTGACTTCGTGTCTTGACCGTTGAGAGTAGTGCTACAATAGATATGGACGTGCTATATGTCTTGGACACACTGGTTTTATTTCTTTTGGATATATACCTGGCAGTGGAGTTGTTTGATCCCATGGTAGCTCTATTTGTAGGTTTTTGAGGAACTTCCAGACTCTGTTCCATAATGGAATGATGTTCCTGCCACAGTGTTTGAGGGTGCCATTCTCTCCACATCCTCACCAGCATTCACAATTGCCTGTCTTTTTGATAAAAGACATTTTAATCGGGGTGAGATGATATCTCTTGGTTTATATTTCTGTGATGAATCAAGATGCTGAGCATTTTTTCATATACTTGTTGGCTATCACGTCTTTTTTTTTGAGACAGAGCCTCAAGCTGTCGCCCTGGGTAGAGTGTCGTGGCATTACAGCTCACAGCAACCTCCAATTCGTGGGTTCAAGCGAGTCTCCTGCCTCAGCCTCCCAAGTAGCTGGGACTGCAGGCGTCCGCCACAACGCCCGGCCATTTTTGTTTTTGGTTGCAGCCATCATTGTTGTTTGGCGGGCCCGGGCTGGATTCGAACCCACCAGCTTAGGTGTACGTGGCTGGCGCCTTAGCCCGCTGAGCCACAGGCACCGAGCCCATCACGTCTTTTTAAATAAAATTACCTAGAGTGAAATGAATTTAGTAAAAGTAAGACACTTGAGAATTTACTGGTAACATTTAAAAAGGAGATGGTTTATTTATTTTACTGAAAATTGATGCTTTTTAACCGACCTTCACATGATAAATGGGCAAACTTTTTATGTAGTCCCATAACGATCTGAGGTTTAATATCATCTTTAAGGGGTATATACCTTGTTTTAAATCTGGGCTAATACTAATTAGGTATCAAAATATTGGACCAAAATCCAATACTTCTAGGATATTGGTCTATATATGTTAGTGTTACAATTTAGTGGAAAGTGCTACATTATGCATTTCAAGTAGAAATGTACACTGTAGTGTACTAATACCTACATGAAAGATGGAACTCAAATCTATACATTTTCCAAAGGAAGGATGAATGTATTTTATTTCCCAATTTGGTATTGGAAAATTTAATGCCATTTTTTTCAAATGTGTTAGCGAAGACTGTGTTAATGTTTCTTTTTATCTGTGGGACCAGTGATTCTGTAAATATTAATTTACAGAATTACAGGTTCTCTCATAATGCAATAATCTTTGGAGTGTAGGATGTGTAAAACTGATGGATCTTTGTCTTAATGATGCTGAATGGTTTTCCTGCTGCTGTAAGCCATCCATTCTGCTGTCAGCCAGCATTTAGGGGTCCAACTAGCTGCCACCCCCCTTTTCTTTGAGACAGAGTCTCACTATGTCACCTCATTAGAGAGCTATGGCATCACAGCTCACAGCAACCTCACAGCAAACTCTTGGGCCTAAGCAATTCTCTTGCCTTAGCCTCCCAATTATCTGGGACTATAGGCACCTGCCACTATGCCCAGCTATTTTTTAGTTGCAGTCGTCACTGTTGTTTAGCAGCCCTGGGCTGGGCTCTAACCCACTAGCTTCAGTGTATGTGGCCGGTGCCCTACTCACTGAGCTATAGGTGCGGAGCCTGCCACCTCCCTTTTATGGACTTGTCTGTCTAGTAAGAACTAACAGCTGCCTCAGAGCTCATTAATTCATTTGCCTTTTGGCTTTATGCAAACTCTAAACCTGTGAGCCTGGGTTCAGGGCTTTCAAGTACTCACGACTTTAGTTCTTTATCACTGTTTGCTAGCCAGTTGGCTCCTCTTTATCACTGTTTGCTAGACAGTTGGCTTTCTTTCTAAGAGAAGCAGAACTAAGAGGAAATGCCAAGAAATATGATGCAGGAGGCAGGTTACTAGTCCTTGACCTGACACCACCTAGCATTGCCGCCTTGGATAGGTTCCTTAATATGTTCTGCATACTTTTTCTTCCATTGGATACTAGGAGGTCTGTTTGCCAGACAGTAATATCTGTCATGGAGGTCATTAACAGTTTTGCCTTAAAATCTTTAGTACTGTAGTAATCCCAAATAACTAGCCACAATAACAACCAAAAAGAAAAAAAGAAAAAAGAAAATGAAATGGTTTGTAAAAGCAAATAGTATCTGATCATTGGTTTATTCCTATCCATGAGAGTTTAAAAAACCAATAAAAAAATTTTTTTTTAAATCACTAGCAAATTCTAAATACATTGCTTCTCCTTGAAAAAAAAACATATGTTCTGCATAACAACTCATCTCTAAAATGAGAAGACAATAAATCTGTGGACGCTTTTCTGCTCTAAACTTAATGATTCTTAACTTTCAGCTAAACCTTCTTAGTTTCTGTTATTACTATATTTTTTATTTTATTCGGTACATGCACCCATTGTTTTTAATTTGTTAAGTAATAAACATGTAGCATATGAAATATAATCTACTCCATGGTATGGTGACAGTTTTAGTCAGAGTGAGACAAGGAGTGTGAAGTATGTTTTTTTTTCTTTCCAAGCTGAACATTCACATACCTAATTATTGTTGTGTGAATAATTTCAGTGTGTCTACCAAGATTTCTAATAGCTATCGTGAACTAGTAATCTGTCAAAGTATAATGCAGGATAATATGTTTTTACACAACAATAGTGAAGCTCTCATTAATTATTACCACCTGTAATTGCTTGATATGAACAGTTATTTTAAAACTTAAATTATGTACAACAAAATAATGATTTAAACCTCTAAGAAGTCTATACACGGAAGTTACAGTTAATGATTTATTAAGGCATTTCTTATTGTTTTTGTCTTTTTAATAGATGACATATAATATAAATTAAAATAGAAGAAAAGATTCTGCCAACAATTAAGCATCATACTGAGTCATATCTGCTATGTGTTGCCTTAAAGATACACATATAATTTATTAGACTGCTGTAGCGATATTTGATATACAACATCAGTGTAGTGTGTCTATGTATGCCCAAGGAAGAAGTGGTCTTGAGACTAGTCTAGCTTTACTTTCAAAAGGTTAAGCAAATTTAGTTAATGTATGATATTTCTATGTCCTGCCGTAAACCAGTGTTAGAATCTGATAGCCATTTCACAATGAATCTAAAATTTAATTTCAAAAGATTTCAAGCAGAATTCTCTTTGATGTAATATATTCTTTCCTCCCTCAGCTATCCTTTTCTCTTTTTTTTTTTGTAGAGACAGAGTCTCACTTTATCACACTTGGAAGAGTGCTGTGGCGTCACACAGCTCACAGCAACCTCCAGTTCTTGGGCTTACTAGAGACTAAAATTAAGGTCCAGATTTAAAATTGTGAATACGAATGTTTAAACAATCAGATTTTGAACTTACTAATTGGAATTTGGACTTGATGGAAAGGAGAGTGGCTAAAACATGAGAGACTGAGTGAGAGAGAGGAGAGAGGTCAGCAGGCCACAGTCCCTGGGTCAGATTCTAGACCTGCCTTTGGGAAAGCACGATTGGGGTGAGTTGAAGTCCCTTCTTGAATGACACAGGGAGGTGTTTCGGGGCATTTCCAAGAAAGGAAAACTAACTAGAGTGACTTTTGTGTTTCTAAATTTGGACTTTGAAGATATCTGAAAGTGATAGACACTGGTGTAGGCCCTCCTTTTTTTAAAATTTTATTATTAAATCATAGCTGTGCACACTATTGCAATCAAGGGGTACAATGTGCAGGTTTCATATACAATCTGAAATGTTTTCATCAAACTGTTTAACATAGCCTTTATGGCATTTTCTTAGTTATTGTATGAAGACATTTGTATTCTGCATTTAGTAAGTTGTACCTGTACCCTTCTAAGATGCACCATAGGTGTGGTCCCACCAGTTACCCTCCCTCCACCCAACCTTCCCCCTCCCTTCCAAAACCAGAGATGCTGGTGTGGATGTAGAGCAAAGGAAACACTTCTACACTGCTGGTGGGAATGCACACTAATACGTTCCTTTTGGAAGGATGTTTGGAGAATACTTAGAGATCTAAAAATAGACCTGCCATTCGATCCTATAATTCCTCTACTAGGTATCTACCCAGAAGACCAAAAATCACATTATAACAAAGACATCTATACCAGAATGTTTATTGCAGCCCAATTCATAATTGCTAAGTCATGGAAGAAGTCCAAGTGCCCATCTACCCACAAATGGATTAATAAATTGTGGTATATGTATACCATGGAATATTATGTAGCCTTAAAGAAAGATGGAGACTTTACCTCTTTCATGTTTACATGGATGGAGCTGAAACATATTCTTCTTAGCAGAGTATCTCAAGAATGGAAGAAAAAGTATCC
>CAUYON010140299.1:0-13384 GCA_963573935.1 Arctocebus calabarensis | reverse complement strand
CGAGTGAGTCTCTTGCCTCTGCCTCACAAGTAACTGGGACTACAGGTGCCCGCTACAACGCCCGGCCATTTTTTGGTTGCAGTCGTCATTGTTGTTTGGCGGGCCCAGGCTGGATTCGAACCCGCCAGCTCAGGTGTACGTGGCTGGCGCTTTAGCCTATTGAGGCACAGGCGCCGAGCCTGCCCCTAAAAATTTTGCTTAAAGACTGCCCAGGGTGGTGCCTTGGGCTCAGTGAGTAGGGTGCCGGCCCCATATACCAGGGTGGCAAGTTAAAACCTGGCCCCAGCCAAACTGCAACAAAAAAAAGCCGGGTGTTGTGTGCGGTCCCAGCTACTCGGGAGACTGAGGCAAAAGAATTCCCTAAGCCCAGGAGTTAGAGGTTGCTGTGAGCTGTGATGCCACAGCTACCGGGGGTGACAAAGTGAGACTCTTTCTCTTAAAAAAAAAAAGACTGCCCATGTTGGCTTGGCACCTGTGGCTCAAGTGACTAAGGCACCAGCCACGTACACCTGAGCTGGAGGATTCGAATCCAGCCCGGGCCTGCCAAACAGCAACCATGGCTACAACCAAAAAAAAAAAAAAATAGCAGGTGTTGTGGCGTGCGCCTGTAGTCTCAGCTACTTGGGAGGGGGAGGCAGGAGAATTACTTGAGCCCAGGAGTTGGAGGTTGCTGTGAGCTGTGATGCCACCGCACTCTACCCAGGGCGACAGCTTGAGGCTCTGTCTCAAAAAAATATATATACTGCCCATGTCACTGGCAGGGGCCCCAAAGGAGCCTTATATTTATCTGATATTTGCCAGATGCCTACGAGTGTTGGGAGCATTGTTATTAGTTTCCAGAAAAACAACATATAGCGTGTTCTCTGTACTCCAGATTATCTTTATTTTTTTTTTTTAGAGATAGTCTCATTTTATCACCCATGGTAGAGTGCTATTGCGTCGCAGCTCACAGCAGCCTCAGCTCTTGGTCTTAGGTGATTCTCTTGCCTCAGCCTCCATAGTAGCTAGGACCACAAGTGCCCACCATAATGCCTGGATATTTCTTGTTGCAGTTTGGCTGAGGCCAGGATCGAACCTGCCACCCTCGGAGCTATAGGTGTGGCCCTCCAGATTATTTTTTTTTTTGAGACAGAGCCTCAAGCTATCACCCTGGATAGAGTGCTGTGGCATCACAGCTCACAGCAACCTCCAATTCCTGGGCTCAAGTGAGTCTCCTGCCTCCGCCTCCCAAGTAGCTGGGACTACAGGCGCCACTCACAACGCCCGGCTGTTTTTTGTTTTTTGTTGCCTTTTGGGGGGGTTTTTTTTTTTTGAGACAGAGCCTCAAGTTGTCACCCTGGATAGAGTGCTGTGGCATCACAACTTACAGCAACCTCCAATTCTTGGGCTCAAGCTAGTCTCCTGCCTCCGTCTCCCAAGTAGCTGGGACTACAGGCACCCGCCACAATGTCCAGCTGTTTTTGTTTTGCAGTTCGGCTGAGGCCGGGTTTGAACCCGCCACCTTTGGTATATGGGGCCGGCTCCCTACTCGATGAACCACAGGCACCGCCCAATGCCAGGCTAGTTGGTTTTTTTTCTTTTTTTTTTTTTTTTTGAGACAGAGCCTCAAGCTGTCACCCTAGATAGAGTGCTGTGGCATCACAGCTCACAGCAACCTCCAACTCCTGGGCTCAAGCGAGTCTCCTGCCTCCGCCTCCTAAGTAGCTGGGACTACAGGTGCCTACCAAAATGCCTGGCCATTTTTTGGTTGCAGCCGTCATTGTTTGGCGGGCCCGGGCTGGATTCGAACCCGCCAGCTCAGGTGTACGTGGCTGGCACCTTAGCCTGTTGAGCCACAGGCACAGAGCTAGGGGGTCACTTTTTTTTTCCCCCTAGAGGTAGGGTCTCATTATGTTGCTTTGGTAGAGTGCTATAGTGTCACAGCTGAGAGCAACCTCAGACTCTTGGGCTTAGTCAATTCTCTTTCCTCAGCCTCCCAAGTAGCTGGGACTACAGGCACCTGCCACAATGCCCAGCTATTTTTTGTTGCAGTTGTCGTCATTATTGTTTGGCTGGCCCAGGGTGGGTTTAGCTCCACCAGCCCTGGAGTATGTAGCCCGGAGCCCTAACTTCTGGTCCCGGAGCCAAGAATTACTCTTTAGTCTGCAGTAGAGAAAATAGAAACCCTGGCAATTCACAAAAAATTAAATTCTACTTAAGTGTTGATATATAAATAGGATTTGAAGGCTTGGCACCTATAGTACAGGGCTTACGGTGCTGGCCACATGCACCAAGCCTGGCCCAAGCAGGTTTGAACCTGGCCCAGGCCAGCTAAACAACAATGATGACAACTGCAACAAAAAATAGCCAGGCATTGTAGTGGGCGCTTGTAGTCCCAGCTATTTGGGAGGATGAGGCAAGTGACTTGCTTAAGCCCAAGAGTTGGAGGTTGATGTGAGCTGTAATGCTACAACACTCTACCAAGGGCTACATAGTAAAACTCTGTCTCAAAAAAATAAATAAGATTTGAAGATCTGGTACAGGAAGAAGTTAGAAAGATGCTTCCATTTCCCTCTTTGATTAGTATTCAAAGTTTTGAATAACAAGATCCCTGTTTGCTTTTCAAATGATTTCTCATTCTAAGGAAGAGGGAGTTAAAGTGCCATAGTTGGGCTGTGATTACTTGTGGCTGCTTCCTTGCCTTTTTTTTTTTTTTTTTTTTTTTTTGAGACAGTCTCAGTATGTTGGTAGGTAGAGTGCCCTAGTATCATAGCTCAGAGCAACCTCAAACTTCTGGGCACAAGTGATTCTCTGCTGTCAGCCTCCCAAGTACCTGGGACTACAAGTGTCTGCCACAACACACCACCTAATTTTAGAGACAGGATTTTGCTGTTGCTCAGGGTGATCTTGACCATCTCAGCCTTCCAAAGTGTTGGGATTATAGGTATGAGCGACTTTGCCTGGCCTAGTAATCTGCTTCTTTTCTTTTTTTTTTTTTTTTAATTTAGACAGAATCTCAAGCTGTCCCCTGTGGTAGAAAACCATGGCGTCACATATCACAGCCATCTCAAACTCTTGGGTTTAAACAATTCTCTTGCCTCAGCCTTCCAAATAGCTGAGATTACAGGTGCCTGCCACTACGCTTGGCTGTATTGCTGTTGTAGTTGTGGTTGTTTGGCAGGCCCGAGCTGGAAATACCACCAGCTCTGGTGTATGTGGCTGGTGTCCTAGCTGCTGTGCTGCAAGTGCTGAGCCTGATTACCTGCTTTTTGAGGATAGGTACAGGCTATCAAGATTAAAATATTTAATGTAATGTGCATAATTGGGGGGGCAGTCGAGATTTCCAATCAGTAATAATTGAATAGTCATTTTTACTTGGCCTTATATGTGGAGATGGTTAATAGACTGAGTATATCAAAGTGAACTCTTTCTTTTTTTTTAAAGTGGATTCTTAATTTTTTACCTCTAGAGGTTTTTTTTTTTGGAGAGACCAAGTCTCACTTTATTGCCCTCAGTAGAGGGTCATGGTATCACACAGCTCACAGCAACTTCCAACTCCTGGGCTTTTAGGCTATTCTCTTGCCCCAGCCTCCCCAGTATCTGGACTACAGGTGCCCACCGCAATGCCCGGTTATTTTTTTGTTGCAGTTTGGCTGGGACCGGGTTTGAACCCGCCATCCTCGGTATATGGGGCTGGTGCCCTAATCCACTGAGCCACAGGCGCCTCCCTAGAAATTTTTGTTGTTGTTGAGGAAGAGTCTTACTTTGTTGTATTACTTAGAACGCTGTTGTGTCACAGCTCACAGCAATCTCAAACTTTTGGGCTTAAAAGATTCTCTTGCCTTAGCCTCCCAAGTAGCTGGGACTATAGGCGCCAGTCACAATGCCTGGGTATTTTTATTTTATTTTATTTTTTTAGTTGTTGCAGTTATGCCCAGGGCCAGGCTTAAACCTGCCACCCTTGGTACATGGGGCCAGCGACCTACTCAGTGAGCCACAGGCACCTCCCTGGCTATTTTTAGAGATGAGGACTTGCTCTGGGCTCAGGCGGGTCTTGAACCTGTAAGCTCAGGCAGTCCACCCACTTTGGCTTCCCCGAATGCTAGGATTACAGATGAGAGCCATCTCATCGGGCCTTCCTTTCTTTCTTTCTTTTCTTTTTTTTTTTTTGGTTGCAGCCGTCGTTGTTTGGCGGGCCCGGGCTGGATTCGAACCCGCCAGCTGAGGTGTACGTGGCTGGCGCCTAGCCTCACCCAGCCTTTCTAGAGAGGTTTTTTTCCTCTCTTATCTCCCTCTTGATAAATGCTGCCATTCTACCTCCTGTTGTTGAAGTCAAAACCTTGGGAATTGTCTTTGGTGCTTTTACAACTCATAAAATCCATCTGTAAATTTTTTTTTTTTTTTTTTTTTTTTGTAGAGACAGAGTCTCACTTTATCGCCCTTGGTTGAGTGCCATGGTGTCACACAGCTCATAGCAACCTCCAACTCCAGGGCTTACGTGATTCTCTTGCCTCAGTCTCCTGAGTAGCTGGGACTATAGGTGCCCTCCACAGCACCTGGCTATTTTTCTGTTTTTGCAGTTCGGCCAAGGCCGGGTTTGAACCCGCTACCTTCGGTATATGGGGCCAGCGCCATACTAAAATGAGCCACAGGCGCTGCCCAAAATCCATCCATAAATTTTATTCCCTACTTAAGATTTAAATCTGTAATGTTCAATATTGCTGAACCAGACACGCACATGACCACAACCATTTTATTCTTGGCTTGTTCAGTTAATACAATTTGTTTATGTTCTCTAATTTTGACCCTTCCTTCCCCAAACCTCTTCTTTGAATGACCACATCATTGACATTACCAGTAGATGTAGTGAAGATAGCCCAGCATATTATAGAAGGTGCTTAGTGGTCAGGTGAGGTAGCTCACAACTGTAATCCTAGCACTCTGGAAGGCAGAGGCAGGTGGATTCCATGAGCTCATGAGTTCAAGACCAGCCTGATCAAAAGCAAGACCCTGTCTGTACTAAAAATAGAAGAACTGAGGCAAGAGGATCGCTTGAACCAAAGAGTTGGAAGTTGCTGTGAGTCATGACTCCATGGCACTCTATCCAGGGCAACAGTTTGAGACTCTGTCTCAAAAAGGGGGGGCCTCAAAGGAATAGGACCCCAGCCCCATATACCAGAGTTGGTGGATTCAAGCCCAACCCTGGCCAAAAATGGCAAAAAAACCCCTGAAAAACAAAAAACTGGTGCTTAGTGTTTGGTTAAGAAGTCTTCAATGGCTCGGCTCCTGTGGCTCAGTGGGCTAAGGCGCCAGCCATGTACACCTGAGCTGGCGGGTTCGAATCTAGCCCCGGGGCCCGCCAAACAACAACGACAGTTGCAACCAAAAAATGCCCGGGTGTTGTGGCGAGCGCCTGTAGTCCCAGCTACTTGGGAGGCAGAGGCAGGAGACTCGCTTGAGCCCAGGAATTGGAGGTTGCTGTGAGCTGTGATGCCACGGCACTCCATCCAAGGTAACAGCGTGAGGCTCTGTCTAAAAAAAAAAAAAAAAAGTTCAATAAAATGTTTCCTGATATATAATACTTGGCAATTATAGCATGGTATTGAATTCTTGGGTGCTTTGTGTAATCAGAAATTAAGTTTGAATGTTATGAGCAATAAATTAAGATTTGTGTATCACCTGCTTGGTGGAGTATTACATGTATTTCTTAAGCAAGATAAGGCATAGTGTGAAAGTGGTATGTCTCAAACACTTCACAAGCTATTTAAAGGAAAACTGTGGTCTTCATTATATTTATGATGTGAGTAGTTTTTTTTTTGAGACAGAGTCTTAAGTTGTTGCTCTGGGTAGAGTGCTGTGGTGTCACAACTCACAGCAATCCCAAACTCTTGGGCTTAAACGATTCTCTTCCCTCAGCCTCCCAAGAAGCTGGGACAACAGGCGCCTGCCACAACATCTGGCTATTTTGTTGTTGTACCTGTCCTTGTTTGGCAGGCTCGGGCTGGATTAGAACCCACTACCTCCAGTGTATATGGCTGGCGCCCTAGCCGCTAAGCTACAGTCACCGAGCCATGACCGATGGAGTGACACTGTTTTTTTTTTTTCTTTCTTTTTCTTCATTTTTTTTTTTTTTTTTTTGGTAGAGACAGAGTCTCACTTTATCGCCCTCGGTAGAGTGCCGTGACATCACACAGCAACCTCCAACTCCTGGGCTCAGGCGACTCTTGTCTCAGCCTCCCGAGTAGCTGGGACTACAGGCACCCCCCACAACGCCCGGCTATTTTTCTGTTTTGCATTTTGGCCGAGGCCGGGCTTGAACTCGCCACCTTCGGTACATGGGACTGGATGAGCCACAGGCGCCGCCCAGGAGTGACACTGTTAAAGGAATACAGATCAAGTATTTGTTGAATGCTTTGTTTCAGTGTTTTGGGTCCTCAGAACTCAGTTTAAGTTTTTCTTAAATGTCGGGCAGCGCCTGTGGCTCAGTGGATAGGGTGCCGGTCCCATATACCAAGGGTGGCGGGTTCGACCTGACCCGGGCCAAACTGCAACAACAACAAAAATAGCCGGGCATGGTGCCTTAGCCACATACACCTGAGCTGGTGGGTTCAAATCCAGCCCGTGCCCACCAAACACCAATGGTGGCTGCAACCAAAAAATAGCCGAGCATTATGGTGGGTGCCTGTAGTTCCAACTACTTGGGAGGCAGAGGCAGGAGAATCACTTGAGCCCAGGAGTTGGAGGTTGCTGTGAGCTGTGATGCTACAGCCCTCTACCCAGGGCAACAGCTTGAGGCTCTGTCTCAAAAAAAAAATAATAGCAGCCAGGCGTTGTGGCAAGTGTCTGTGGTCCCAGCTACTAGGGAGGTTGAGGTAAGAGAATCGCCTAAGCTCAGGAGTTTGAGGTTACTGTGATGCCATGGCACTCTACCAAGGACGATAAAGTGAGACTCAGTCTCTTAAAAAAAAAAGTTTCTCTTAAATATCAGTGGACATTTAAAGGAGTTTATGTAGCAAGAATTATAGTTTTTCATTTGGACATGATATACTAGTAACTATTACTAAATTTTTATTTAGCCATGTTTTTAGTTTATTTATTTAAGACAGAATTTCATTATGTTGTCCTCAGTAGGGTGCAGTGTTGTCATAGCTCACAGCAGTCTCCAACTCTTGGGCTTAAGCAGTCTCTTGCCTTAGCCTCCCAAGCAGATAGGATTATATGTGCTTGCCACAATGCCCAGCTATTTTTTTGTTGCAGTTGTCGTTGTTTAGTTGATCCAGGCTAGGTTTGAACCCGCCAGCCTCGGTGTATGTGGCTTGTGCCATAACCACTACACTACGGGTGCTGAGCCATTTTTAGTTAATTTATTCACAATATAATTCAAAAGATACTTTATGGCTGTTCCCAGTATCTTTACTTCTGCGCTTCTCTTCTCCCCTTTCTTCGCCCCTTGGTCTGGTAAGTGATGCTTTATAAATAAAACTGTAATCAGAAGGGGCAGGGGCATGTTTAAGCTGATTTATCTCTTTCCTACATGGATATAGAAATATATAATTTTTTTCTTGTGATAGAGTCTTAGTATGTCACCCCTAGGTTGAGTTCTATGGTGTCATTGCTCACAGCATCCTGAGTCTTAGGTTCAAATGATTCTCCCTTCTCAGCCTCCCAAGTAGCTGGTGCTGCAGTCCCCTTCCACAGCCTGACTAGTTTTTCTATTTTTGGTAGAGACAGAGTCTTGCTCTTACTCAGGCTGGTCTCCAGCTCTTGAGCTCAAGCAATCCAGCCCCCTTGGCCTCCCAGAGTGGCTCTTTTTTTTTTTTTTTGAGATAACCTCAAGCTATCTCAGCTGGGTAGAGTGCTGTGGCATTACAGCTCACAGCAACCTCAAACTCTTGGGCTTAAGCAATTCTCTTGCCTCAGCCTTCCAAGTAGCTGGAACTACAGGCACCTACCACAACACCCAGCTATTTTTTTATTATTGTTATTGTTTGGTGGGCCCAGGCAGGATTCGAACTTGCTGGCTCTGGTGTACGTGACTGGCACCCTAACCACTTGAGCTATAGGCACCAAGCCCTCTAATACAGTTTTTAAATTTCCTTGTGATAAGACTTCTTTACTACTTCTTAGTAGTTTTTTTATTTTGAAAAGTGTGGTTATGGGATGGTGCCTGTGGCTCAAAGGAGTAGTAGGGCACTTGCCCCATATGCTGGAGGTGGCGGATTAAAACTCAGCCCTGGCCAAAAACTGCAAAAAGAAAAAAAAAAACTGTGGTTATGGACCGGGTGTAGTGGCTTACACCAGTAATCCTAGCAATCTGGGAGGCTGAGGTAGAGTAGCTTGAGCTTAGGAGTAGCTCAAAAGTTGGAGGTTCCGGCTCAGCACCTGTGGCTCAACGGGCTAAGGTGCCAGCCACGTACACCTGAGCTGGCGGGTTCGAATCCATCCCGGGCCCACTAAACAACAATGATGGCTGCAACCAAAAAATGGCCAGGCGTTGTGGCGGGCGCCTGTAGTCCCAGCTACTTGGGAGGCAGAGGCAGGAGACTCTCTTGAGCCCAGGAATTGGAGGCTGCTGTGAGCTGTGATGCCATAGCACTCTATCCAGGGTGTCAGCTTGAGGCTCTGTCTCAAAAAAAAAAAAAGTTGGAGGTTCCTGTATGAAGCTGTATAACACCATTGCACCTTTAACAAGGGCGACAGCTTGAGACTTTGTCTCACAAAAAAACAAAATTGTGGTTATGACCAGGCATAGTGGCTGATGCCTGTAATCCTAGCACTCTGGGAGGCTGAGAGGCAGAATGAGACCTCTCAGAGGAGCAGGAATTCCTCACAAAGCCCAGGAATTATGGGTGGGAGCCACCGTGCTTGGCCTACCTTGCTTGCTTCTTTTTTTTTGCAGTTTTTGGCCGGGGATGGGTTTGAAACCGCCACCTCTGTTATATGGGGCCGGCACCCTACTCCTTTGAGCCACAGGCGCCTCCCTAGCCGAGCTTTTTTTATGATGATGTATTTCCTTCATTGTAGAACCCTTTGATTACTTTTAAGTTTCCTTTCAGTGTCTTTCTAACTCATTTAAATGCAATATTAGTCTTAAGCCCTATGATATGTACTAGTTGTGGTCTAAAAAGGCAATAAAGCTTTTTTATTTTTATTTATTTTTTTTGAGACAGAGCCTGAAGCTGTCACCCTGGATAGAGTGCTGTACCATCACAGCTCATAGCAACCTCTAATTCCTGGGCTCAAGTGAGTCTCCTGCCTCCGCCTCCCAAGTAGCTGGGACTACAGGCGCCTGCCACAACGCCCGGCCATTTTTTTTTTTTTTTTTTTTTTGGTTGCAGCCGTCATTGTTTGGCGGGCCTGGGCTGGATTCGAACCTTTGAGCTCAGGTGTACGTGGCTGGCGCCTTAGCCCGTTGAGCCACAGGTGCCAAGCCAATGCCTGGCCATTTTTAGCCTGCAGCCACCATTATTGTTTGGCAGGCCCGGGCTAGATTCGAACCCACCAGCTCAAGTGTACGTGACTGGCGCCTTAGCCCCCTAAGCCACAGGTGCCAAGCCAATAAAGTTTTTTTAAAAGAATGATTTAGTGAGGGCATAGTGGCTCACGCCTGTAATCCTCACTCTGGGAGGCTGAGGTGGATGAATTATCTGAGCTTAGGGGTTTTTTTTGTTTGTTTTGAGACAAAGCCTCAAGCTGTCACTCTGGACAGAGTGCAGTGGCATCACAGCTCACAGCAACCTCCAATTCCTGGGCTCAAGTGAGTCTCTCGCCTCTGACTCCCAAGTAGGTGGGACTATAGGTGCCCACTACAATGCCTGGCCTTTTTTTTTTTTTTTTTGGTTGCAGCCATCGTTGTTTGGCAGGCCCGGGCTGGATTCGAACCCGCCAGCTCAGGTTTACGTGGCTGGCGCCTTAGCCCCTTGAGCCACAGGCGCCGAGCCAGCTCACCGGTTTCAGACCAGCCTGAGCCCGAGCAAGATACTGTCTCAAAAAATAGCCAGATGTTGTGGCAGGCGCCTGTATTCCTAGATAGTCAGGAGGCTGAGGAAGAGAATCACTTGAGCCCAAGAGTTTGAGGTTGCTGTGAGCTTTGATGCCATGACACTGTACTGAGGATGACAAGTGAAACTATTTCAAAAAAAAAAAAAAATAGGCTCGGCGCCTGTGGCTCAACGGGCTAAGGCGCCAGCCACGTACACCTGAGCTGGCGGGTTTGAATCCAGCCTGGGCCCGCCAAACAACAATGACGGCAGCAACCAAAAAATGGCCGGGCGTTGTGGTGGGCGCCTGTAATCCCAGCTACTTGGGAGGCGGGGGCAGGAGACTCGCTTGAGCCCAGGAATTGGAGGTTGCTGTGAGCTGTGATGTCACCGCACTCTATCCAGGGTGACAGCTTGAGGCTCTGTCTCAAATAAATAAAAAATTAAAAACTCCAGACTGTACTCAACTACATATTATAGTTTAAAGAAAGTGAAAATCACCCCATATCTTTTTATCCACATGGAAATGTTAACATTGATAATTGTTTATTTAGGTTTTTTTTTTTTTTTTAAAGAGACAGAGTCTCACTTTGTCGCCCTTGTTAGAGTGCTGTGTCTTCACAGCTCACAGCAACCTCCACCTCCTGGATTCTCTTGTCTCAGCCTCCTGAATAACGGGGATTACAGGTGCCTGCTATAACACCCAGCTATTTTTTTGTTGCAGTTTGGCCGGGGATGGGCTTGAACCCACCACCCTCAGTATATGGGGCCAGCGCCCTACTCACTGAGCCACAGTCGCTGCCCCAGAATTTTTTTTTTTTTTTTTTTGAGTTTTTGGCTGGGGCAGGGTTTGAACCCACCACCTCTGCCATATGGGGCTAGTGCCCTACTCCTTTGCGCCACAGATGCTGCCCTATTTAGGTATCTTTTAATGTTTGTAGCTAAATACATATATAATTTAAATGGAGTGCTTGCTGGGTTTTTTGTATGCTGCTTATTGTTTTTAAATTCTTGTGTTTAGGGTTTGTCAATGAGGCAGATCAGATTCCGGTTTGATGGGCAGCCAATCAATGAAACAGACACGCCTGCACAGGTAATCTCTGCTAATTAGAAAAATTACTGTGTTTTGTAAGTTTTTAATAGTTTTGTTTGTAAATTTGTGTACTTTAGACATTAGAATATAGTTCTTGAAATATGGCCAAAGGGAAAAAATAAGGAATAGGTTTAGTTTTTATATATCTGGTTATCACTTAGTAGAGGAAAAAGATCATTTTGTTCCTTTAATAAAACTCATTCTTTCCTATTACCAGTATTATTTGGGGGAAATAGTGAAAACTGTTTCTGGCTGGGCCTGTTGGCTCACTCCTGTAATTCTAGCGCTCTGGGAGGCCAAGATGGGTAGATTGCGTGAGTTCACAGGTTCAAGACCAGTCTGAGCAAGAGCGAGACCCCCCATCTCAATTTAGCCAGGTGTTGTGGCAGGCACCTATAGTCCTTGCTACTTGGGAGGCTGAGGCAGGAGAATCACTTGAGCCCAAGAGTTTGAGTTTGCTGTAAACTATGACATCATGGTACTCTTCCAAGAGTGACAGAGTGAGACTCTGTCTTCCAAAAAAAAAAAAAGGGGTGGCGCCCATAGCTCAGTGGGTAGGGCACTGGCCACATACACCGAGGCTGGTGAATTTGAACCCGGCCTGGCCCAGCTAAAACAACAATGACAATTGCAACAACAACAAAAATAGCCGTGCATCATGGTAGGCGCCTGTAGTCCCAGCTACTTGGGAGGCTGAAGCAAGAGAATCACTTGAGTCCAAAAGTTCGAGGTTGCTGCAAGCTATTCTCCACCTCTATCCAGGTTAATACTAAAGTTGTCTCTCCAACAATGATGGCTGCAACCAAAAAAAAAAAAAAAAATGGCTGGGCGTTGTGGTGGGCGCCTGTAGTCCCAGCTACCTGGGAGGTGGAGGCAAGAGACTTGATTGAGTCAGTAATTGGAGGTTGCTGTGAGTTGTGATGCCACAGCACTCTATCAAGAGTGACAGCTTGAGGCTCTATCTCAAAAAAAAAAAAGGATGGAAAACCAAGTAACCCATGTACCAGATACTAGTATGAAAGAGGTAAAGAAACACCTACACCGCTCACACAAAAAATACAAACTTAGGTGGGGGCAGGGAGTTTGGTGTGCTCTTACCTAACAGGTACAATGTTAGGGTATACAGCACACCTCCTGGAGGAGTGGCACAATTATAACCTGGACTATACCTAACAAATGAAAACAATGCGACCTCATCACCTGTATTGTCACATTAATCTGGAAAAAAAAAATCAGAAGGCCACAGGTTCCTCACTCCCAGACACATTCTGAAGAAACAGGTTTGTTTTTTTTTTTTGAAATAGAGTCTCACTATGTCACCCTCAGTAGAGTGCCTTTTTTTTTTTTTTTGAGACAGAGCCTCAAGCTGTCACCCTGGGTAGAGTGCGGTGGCATCACAGCTCACAGGAACCTCTAATTCCTGGGCTCAAGCGAGTCTCCTGCCTCCGCCTCCCAAGTAGCTGGGACTACAGGCGCCCGCCACAACGCCCGGCCATTTTTTGGTTGCTGCCGTCATTGTTGTTTGGCGGGCCCTGGGGCTGGATTCGAACCCGCCAGCTCAGGTGTATGTGGCTGGCGCCTTAGCCCGTTGAGCCACAGGCGCCGAGCCTAGAGTGCCTTTTTTATAGCTGAATAGTATTCCATGGTATACCTAGTAGCCTCCTTAATTTCAAGATTATTTGTTTTTAAGTACCAAAGGAGGCAAGAAAAGCATCATTTTTCATCTTTCTCTGTTGCACCCATTTTAGTAAAAGGATTTATTCTGTAAAAATTAGATTCAGTCAAGAGGTTGCTCTTAACCTAGAAGGCCACAGGTTCCCTACTCTGTTTATTTCATTTTGTGATAGATGAAATATTTGTTAAATAGGAGAATTGTGATAAATTAGAACTAATGGCTTTAACTGCCAAGTCTCTTGATAGCTAAATTTGACAGGGAGAGTTCCTGATAAGTGATTTTCCAGACCTGTACACGAAAGTGAGGCTGGGGCAGCACCTGTGGCTCAGAGGAGTAGGGCGCAGGCCCCATATACCGGAGGTGGCGGATTCAAACTTGGCCCAGGCCAAAAACTGCAAAAAAAAAAAAAAGGGAGGCTATCTGATCCTTTTATATATCACTTCCTTTTGTTCTGTTTTTTTTTTTTTTTTTTATAGACAGAGTCTTACTATATTGCCCTCGGTCGAGTGCCCTGGCGTCACACAGCTCACAGCAACCTCCAACTCCTGGGCTTAGGCGATTCTCTTGCCTCAGCCTCCCGAGTAGCTGGGACTACAGGCACCCGCCACAACACCTGGTTGTTTTTCTGTTTTTGCAGTTCCGCTGAGGCCGGGTTTG
>CAUYON010140298.1:0-20729 GCA_963573935.1 Arctocebus calabarensis | reverse complement strand
GGTATAATCATAGCTCACTATAACCTCAAATACCAGAGCTCAAGTGATCCTCCTGTATTGCTAACTACAGCATGCCCCCCCAGGCCTGGTTTATTTCTAAATTCTTTCTTTCTTTCTTTTTTTTTTTTTTTGTAGAGACAGAGTCTCATTTTACCGCCCTCCGTAGAGTGCCATGGCGTCACACAGCTCACAGCAACCTCCAACTCCTGGGCTTAGGCAATTCTCGTCTCAACCTCCCCAGTATCCCCAGCTACAGGCGCCCGCCACAACGCCCGGCTATTTTTTTGTTGCAGTTTGGCCAGGGCCAGGTTTGAATCCGCCACCCTCGGTATCTGGAGCCGGCGCCCTACTCACTGAGCCACACACGCTGCCCTATTTCTAAATTTTTTGTAGAGATGAGAGTCTCATTCTTTTGTGTCGGCTGGTCTCAAAATTATTGTCCTCAAGCAATTATCCTGCCTCAGTCTCCCAAAGTGCCAGGATCACAGATGTGTGTCATCATGCCTAGCTCTCTATCTCCCTTGTTAATTTTCATAAAGAACTGAATAGCTTGAATATAATCAAATTGTTTTTCAATCTCTGGGGGTGAGATAAAGTTTTCTTTAAAAATAACATTTAAGTTAAAGGGCTCAGAGCCCATAGCTCAGTGGTTAGGGCGCTAGCCACATATACCAGGGCTGGTCGGCTCAAACCTGACCCGGGCCTGCTAAACAAAAACTACAACAACAACAAAATAGCTAGGTGTTGTGGCGGGCACCTGCAGTCCCAGCTACTTTGGAGGCCGAGGCAAGAAAATTGCTTAAGCCTAAGAGTTTGATGTTGCTATATAAGCTGTGACGCCATCGCATTCTAGCAAGGGTGATGAAGTGAGACGCTATCTTTTTTAAAAAAAAAAAAAAAAGGGCAGTGCCTGTGGCTCAAAAGAGTAGGGCGCCAGCCCCATATACCAGAGGTTGCAGATTCAAACCCAACCCTGGTCTAAACTGCAAAACAAAAAAAGGAAGATTGAAACTTCAATTCCTAGAAATGTTTCCAAAGTCATGCTGGCTGACTATTGTCAAACACTCTACAATAGTCTCTCACCTGCAAGGAACGCAGCACCCTCTTCAACCCCTCATAATCCTTCTCTGTTAGTGGTGTGAGCACTGTCATGGCATCCTCTGTTGACTGGCACTGTGGACAGACATACTCGTCAATGAGCTCTGCCTCACTCTGCAAGATGCCAACGCAGCGTCCATGGTACCAATTCTGACACCGATCACAGCCAATATAAAATCTGCAAGATCCGAAACGGAAATGTGAGTTCAAATGGATAGTATAACATTACTAATTTACTTTTAAAAATAATAAAGCATGCACCTGAAATTTGGCTAAACCCTGGGATTAAAGACAGTTTTAGTATTATAGTTGTTTTAATATCTTTACGATTGACATTCCAATGTGTTAATTTAGTATTTTTGATGTTAAGAACAAGCAGTATAAATTTATTAAGAATACTGTATAATATTGGGACAACCAATTTGAAGATAAATGTAAAACATTTAATCAATTTGAAAGCTGTAAATGAAAATAAAGCCCAAAATATTTCAACTAGTAACAAATCAAATGGGAGTTCAAACTTCTAGATAGTATAAGCTAATGAGAGTCTCAGAGCTTGTATCCAAATTAGTGTTTTTCTAACTACAATAAAGCACCAATACAGACACTGATAAAGTCCAAACAAGTCAGGCTATTTTAATCTCATTAATTTCTATGTTACATATCAAAGGATCAAATCTACCATTAAACCACATTTTCCCCAATGTGTCTCAAATATTCAGTATGGAGCGACATAAATTTTGAAGGGGAAGTAAAGAGGGAAAAAGAGAAAAAATTGAAAAGGAATTTGTAATGTAAGTGTATAATAAATGTAGAAAAAAAATCTTGGTTTTTATTTTAAAATAAATAAGTAACCAGTCAGAGCAATTTGGCTTCCTAAATTATTAAATATGATGCTCTTATCAGAACTCACTGTGACTCATCATAAGGTGTTCTGCAGATACAGTACAATTCCTCACTGCTGCCCTCTTGTGCCCGTTTACAATCATTACAGATGTACACATCCATTTTCTTAGCCTCCTTTTCTGTGATGCCAACACATTCTCCATGATACCAGTTAGTACAAAGATCACAGCCAATATAGAACCTAAAAGTATTCACAATGAAAATGACAATGTAATTGTCATTTTGAGCTGCATGGTACTTAAATCTGTCTTCCCTGACTTGATTCACTTTCTTACAGGATAACTTTCTGCAATGAGTCAGCTAAACATCCTGAATCCAACCTTTCTACCCATGGCAAACTACAGTATCTGACACTACATCAAATGTGGAACATAAAGTCACTCACATCAATTTCAACAAATATACCGTTTAGTGAAATATGGGACTTTAAAAAACATACTGGAATTTGAAAAAAATAAACAACACACTGATGGTAATGTCTTTCTCTTAATGAATGTGTGTAAAACTGTAACAGGCACAAAAACCAAAGCCAAAGAATCAAAGACTTACATCTGTCAAACCTATTCCACAGAAGCCATTTCAATATTAGGGCTATTTGATATAGGTTTGAAAATGTATCTCACAATTTAAATTTGAAAACAAAGCAAAGCGCAAACACCAAGTAGAAGTTACGCTACAAGGAACATGCAGGTCAGCCAGGTGTAGAAGATAAATGGGCAAAGATGGTATGAAGAGAAAACTAAGAAAGGTACATGTAGCAATCCAGGTACTACCAAGTTTTCCAAATAAACCTTGGAATTTACTCTAATTAAAAATCACTCCACTTAGATTATGACATGGGCCAGTTTCTTAGTTAATACAGTGTTTGTGACAATGTGGAGACGGGCCTGGTTAATTAACTGGTAAGGAACTTGGAAGGAGCCGCTTTGATTCAAAACCAGGGACACAGGACACAGAGAATGATATAAGGAAAGGTATCCAAAACCAAATTAGGGCTACAATCTGTGGCGAGATGGGGTTGGATAAGTGTAATTGTGGCTAACTACATACAGTTAACCCTCAAGGTCTTTGTAAGATAAGACCCCTAATGACAAAATAAAAGGTAACTCCTTAACAAATACTCATAAAGTATAACAGAGTCTTGACAGGTGCTGAGTAGTAGTACCATGTCGAAGTTATAGTGAGAACTGGCAGGAATCAGAGGGGCCCAGACTGGCCTTGCTGATACCATTGGTACCCTTAGTTCTATCAAGGCATTTCTTGGTAGATTCACCACAAGCTTCAAAGTGACCTACTTCAAGAATGTGAAGGAATAATACACAGCATGTGGTTTATCCTATACCACTAACTTTTTTCTTTTTAACTATGACTCTCACATGATTTTTGCTGCCACAGGTGGGAGTCTTTCAACGTATTTTTGTATGTGGCCTCCCCAAGGTGATAAGCTTTGTATTTTTGAAGTAAGTTCAGGGCTTGAATTTCTTTAGTTATTCTCACTAAATTCCCAAACAGGCAGAGTTTGGGAAGATGGAATACAAAATACTTGTAAAAAACACTAACTTATCCAACTAAAACAAGGAGGAATTGAATGAACCTGGTATACTGAAATGTTAATAATGTCAAACTGAAAAATATGAATTACCCATAAAATAATGAAGCAATCTCAAAAGAATGAGCACACGTACATATGTACCTCATTTTAGGCAACTCAGATATTCCAAAAAAGTTTTGTGTGAAATTAATTTCTGTGATCTGAATACTGTGAATAGGTCAAGAATCCTTGTTATTTAGAGAAATTCCATGAAAAGATCCCCCCCCCTTTTTTTTTTTTGCAGTTTTTGGCTGGGGCTGGGTTTGAACCCGCCACCTCCAGCATATGGGGCCGGCGCCCTACTCCTTTGAGCCACAGGCACTGCCCAAAAAGATCTTTTTAACTGGAAAAGAAGAAGCAAACTCATGTTGCTTTATTTCAGAAATCATTTAGTGTATTTTGCTTAAAGTGAGGCACATTTGTATTAAACTAAGGGAAAAACCAATTAATAAGGTCCAACTTTTTACATTATGCCTAATTTTAATGAGGTAAGACAATGAAAAGTGAAGATGCCTAAAGTGACCTGTGTTTAACTGAATATACAATTAGATCATCTGGCATTTGCAAACAGATTATAATTTAGATAGCACCTCCAGAGAAGTGTCAATGTTGCAACTTGAACATCATGAAAGAAACCACAATTTTATTTCATGAAGTGACTACACATCCACTTAAGGTAGGCATTAAGTATTCCTAATTCTACATGATCATATTTTTATGCACAAACAAATATTTTGGTACTGTAAAAAATAATATGGTTAATTGTGGCTTGAAAAAGCTACCCTATATTTTAATGTTCAAAATAGAAGCTAAATACCTAACTGATAATAATGACCAAAAAAATGAAACTACATTGATGGTTTAATGTCGCTAAAATCTTATATATATCACCAAATACAAGTTGCAACTGTCAAAAACAGCTTCCATGTGCCAATTTTTTTTTTTTTTTTTTTTACAGAGACAGAGTCTCAATTTATTGCCCTTGGTAGAGTGCCATAGCATCACAGCTCACAGCAACCTCCAACTTTTGGGCTTAAGCGATTCTCTTGCCTCAGCCTCCCGAGTAGCTGGGACTATGGGCGCCTGCCACAATGCCTGGCTATTTTTCTGGTTTACAGTTCGGCAGAGGCCCAGTTTGAACCCTGCCACCTTTGGTATATGGGGCCGGCGCCCTACTCGATGAGCCACAGGGGCCGCCCCCATGCGCCAAATTTTTTGAGTGTCATACATTGAGAAATGGGTGAAAGGAATACTTCTTATATTTTCCTGGATTTTGTCTATGATAAGAGGACTTTAACAAAAATGTTAAAATATTTCAATACAAAACTCAGAGCTGCTTAAAGTAAAATAAAAAATCCCAAACCACTCAAATTTGAAGCCTTTTGCACTAATGTTATTTATTTAGACGGTTACCAGGATTTGATAATAATCACAGGGCTTTGAACAGATCCCTGAAAGGATGGTTTTTTTTTTTTGAGACAGAGCCTCAAGGTGTCACCCTGGATAGAGTGCTGTGGCATCACAGCTCATAGCAACCTCCAATTCCTGGGCTCAAGCGAGTCTCCTGCCTCTGCCTCCCAAGTAACTGAGACCACAGGCACCCGCTACAATGGCTGGCCATTTTTTGGTTGCAGCCGTCATTGTTGTTTGGCGGGCCTGGGCTGGATTCGAACCCACCAGCTCAGGTGTTCGTGGTTGGCACCCTAGCCGTTGAGCCACAGGCACTGAGCCTAAAAAGATGGTCTTAATTTGGAGCAACAATAATATACTTCCTTCTCCAGACAGCATTACTGACTGATTTGGAATTAATTTAGAGAGAAGAGAAAGCAAAGGAGCAACAGAAAGCTTGTTTTTGACAGAAAAGAATATAACAAAGGACAAACAAGAATCACAAACATGTGAAATAGCAAGTTTTACTTTAGTAGTGTCAAGGTTAAGAACATCAGATGCAAGACCATAGATGAAAGATTACTCTTACATTTAACTATTTTCATTTATATCACTACCAACACACTCATTTTCTTCAAAACTGTCAACTTAGCTAAACTTTTAAGAAAACAAACTAGAGCTCAGAAAGATCTACTCACTTAGATTCATCGTAAGGCGTTTTACAGATACAGTAAAGCTTTGTGTCCTTCTTAGTTTCCTTTGAGGTAGTAGAGATCATTTTCTTCTTCTTGGACTTCGAGCTTGAGTCTTTTTCCTCTTCACGCTTCCTCTTCTGGGAAGCCACAGGTAAAGTGGGTGAGGACAGGAGGCCTGTGTGTTGCACAGCAGGTGGAGGGGGAGGTGAGGGTGGAGGGGCTGGAGGCACTGCTGATACTGGGGGAGAGGGTGCAGCTGCTGCTGTGGCCTGTGCTGCCTGCATCAGGTCTTTTTCTTTCTTAATTTTCAGGTCTCTCTTCAGCTCTTCCTGTTGTCAATTAAAGACGATATAAGACTATCACTGATTGAGCCAGAGATATTACATTACCCTCCCTAATGTGAAAGAGTTTTAATAATTCTGAACAAGAGTTTTCTCACTATATCTTAAACTCAATTAAAACAATTAGAAATAGGAAATAGGGGCGGCGCCTGTGGCTCAAAGGAGTAGGGCGCCGGCCCCATATGCTGGAGGTGGCAGGTTAAACCCCAGCCCCAGCCAAAAACAACAACAACAACAAAAAGTAGAAATAGGAAATAAAGATACAGAGCTATAGAAACCTGCTACTTATCTTCAAAGGAGACTTGACAAGATAAACAAGTGTCTACAAAAAAACACACATAAAAAAAGTAAAAAACCAGGCGGCACCTGTAGCTCAGCAAGTAGGGCACTGGCCCCATACACTGAGAGTGGCGGGTTCAAACCCAGCCCCAGCCAAACTGCAAAAACAAAAAAAATGGCTGGGCATTGTGGTAGGCACCTGTAGTCCCAGCTACTCAAGAGGCTGAGGCAAGAGAATTGCCTAAGCCCAGGAATTGGAGGTTTGCTATGAGCTGTGACACCACAGCACTCTACTGAGGGCAATAAAGTGGAACTCTATCTCTTGAATAAATAAATAAATAAATAAATAAAGTTAATGAGGAAAAAAAATAGTTAAAAGAAAGAAAGAAAGACTACAGGTGCCCACAATTCCCAGCTAGTGTTTCTGTTTCAGTAGAGACAGGGTCTTGCTCTTACTCAGGCTGGTCTCTTAACTCCTGAGCTCAAGCAATCTGCCAGCTTCAGCCTTCCAAGGAAGGAAAATAATTATTGTGAAGAAAATGGTTTGGGTTTTTTTGAGACAGGTTTCACTCTGTTGCCCAGGCTAGAGTTCAGTGGCATCATCATAGCTCAGTGCAGCCTCGAACTCCCAGGTTCAAGTGATCTTTATGCCTCAGCCTCTCAAGTAGCCGGGACCCACTCCCTATCCCCCCACAACGTCCGGCTATTTCTTTTTAACTGCAGTTTGGCTGGAGCCGGGTTTGAACCCACCATCCTTGGTATATGGGGCCGGCGCCCTACCCACTGAGCCACAGGCGCCACCCTAATTTTTGTTTTTAATAGAGGTGGTATCTCTTGCTCAGATTGGTCTCGACCTCCTGACCTCAAGTGATCGTCCCTCTTTGGCCCCCCAGAATGCTAGGATTATAGGTGTGGGGCACCACACCTGGCCTGGTAAAAATGTATAAATGTCTCAGATTTTAGAAATATTATTGATCATAGCTATGATTTATTTATACCAAGTTTGTTCATGGATGTCGATTACAGGGGTTTTTCCCTAGGGTTATACACTTTTCTTTGATCATCATTTCCAAGAATAAGTTGTAATCCTGGATAGCGAAGTGTATCTGAAAAGTATTTCTCATGAAATACATATAAGAATTCTATATATTGAGAAAATGGTATGTGAAGTTGCTGGCTCTCCCTGCACTCCCTGCACCTGGCGGGCGCCTGTGGTCCCAGCTACTTGGGAGGCAGAGGCAGGAGACTTGCTTGAGCCCAGGAATCGGAGGTTGCTGTGAGCTGTGATGTCACAGGACTCTATCCAGGGTGACAGCTTGAGGCTGTACCTCAAAAAATGAAAAATAAATAAAAATAAGAAATCACCTCCTGACCAACTACTGAAAGAACCGAGACAGGTCAGGGCAAGCCAGGAGGGGTGCTCTTTTCAGACACTTGTTTTTTACTTTTTTTTTTTGTAGTCTCTCACTTTATCGCCCTCTGTAGAGTGCTATGGTGTCACACAGCTCACAGCAACCTCCAACTCCTGGGCTTAGGCAATTCTCTTGCCTCAGCCTCTCAAGTAGCTGGGACTATAGATGCCAACCACAATGCCCGGCTATTTTTTTTTGCAGGTTGGCCGGGGTCGGGTTTGAATCGCCACCCTCAGCATATGGGGCCAGCACCTTAGCCACTGAGCCACAGGCACCGCCCCCGCACCTGTAGTCTTGTAGTAGTCAGAAGACTGAGGCAAAAGATGCCTCAAGCCCCAGAGTTTGAGGTTGCTGTGAGCTATGATGCCAAGCACTCTTCCCAGGGCAATATAGCTTCTCACAATAATATCTTAGATAGCCCACATTTCCTTTATGGCAGCAGTTCTTTAACCTGTGGGTCATGACTCCTTTTGAACAATGAAAATACATTGCGGCATTAGGAAGGTTGAGAACCATTGCTTTAAGGGTTTTCTATGGTAGGCTGAATTGACTTTTTTGTTTCCTTTTTTTAAAAAATGAAAATTATCCCATCTATCTATATTCAGAGTTGGACTCATTCTATTAAAAGCTGTTTAACACCCGAAGGCCTTCCAGGTATTAAAGGTTGCCGGGAGCAGTGGGGGGGTATGGGGTTGACTCTTGAGTTTCTTAATCATATAACAGAACAGTAGACAAAAGTAGAAAACAAAGCACTGATTCTTTTTTTTTTTTGAGACTGAGTGTCACTATGTCGTCCTGGGTAGAGTGCCATGGCGCATGGCGTCACAGCTCACAGCAACCTCCAACTCTTAGGCTTAAGTGATTCTCTTGCCTCAGCCTCCCAAGTAGCTGGGACTATAGGCGCCTGCCACAATGCCTGGCTATTTTTTGGTTGTAGTTGTCATTGCTGTTTGGTGGGTCAGGGCTGGATTCGAACCCGCCAGCTCCAGTGTGTGTGGCTGACGCCCTAGGAGCTGAACTGAAAGCACCAATTCTGAAAAAGGAGCCATATGATTTTCACTACTTATTCCTCTGACCCCATTTTTGCTATTAAGGGGTTTCACTTACATTTTAGATACAGAAATAGAGTAGCTTCCTAGTAGCAAACTGACAGTAGCTGCTATGAATGATAATTTAAATGAATTCTTGGACCTACAGGAGTTTTATAGATTCTAAAACAGAGATTTGATGTAGATGTCTATAAAAGAGAGGGGGAAAAAACCCTGAAAACTCCTAAAACAATATTAAGGATTTGCCTAAAGGTAAGGTCCATTTGTATCTGACAATTTGCCCTGCACCCTTTGTGTAGCACACCCTTGCCCCCTGCACCAATTATACATTATAAAAATCATTATATTAGTAACTGAGGAAGCCTTTACAGTCTCTCTTTTTTTTTTGAGACAGAGTTTCACTTTGTCACCCCTCAGTAGAGTGCTGATGTCATACCTCACAGCAACCTCCAACTGTTGGGCTCAAGCCATTCTCCTGCATCACCCTCTCGAGTAGCTGGGACTACAGGCGCCCACCACAATGCCATCCTTTTAGAGTCAGGGGTCTTGCTCTTGCTTGAGCTGGTCTCGAACCTGTGAGCTCAGGCAATCCACCCTCCTCAGCCTGCCAGAGAGCTAGGATTACAGGTGTGAGCCACCAGGCCTTTAAACATCACATCACAAAAATTTTACCAAATAAACCTGAAAGGCTTGATTTAATGAGTTTATTTTCTCTGTTTAGAATCTAGATGGTCTCATAAGAAGATAAGCAGTGTGACTAATCATTCAGTAGCTCGTTTCCATTAAAAAAAGAAGAGACTACTTTCTAGGAAAAAAGTAAATCTTGAGAGTTTTATTTTCCTTATTTATAGGATGTGTTTATAACATCATGAGGTAGATTTTAGGAAATCCAAGATGGGCAAGAGGGTGCCCAGGGAAGGTGTACACACTTTGATCCTCCCTGTCAAGAACTAATGATAATTCATAAAAAAAGAGAAAATTGAAAAGACATGGTCATGCTTGGCTAAGATGTAAGTGTCTCAATAGAACAGAGGCACAAAACTGTGAACAGGGCGAAAACTACAGGCCTGCTGGACTCCAGATTCAGAACTAAGAAGTGGTAGCCAAACAACAGTACCGTTTCTGCAGGGTACAGGGGACTACAAATGCTTTGTGTGAGGTAGATGACAACAGTAGGTTCCCTGCTTAGTTAAGGGGTTGACTAAGCTACACTGAGCATCAAGAGAACAAACAAAAACACACTCCTCCCACTAGAAATAAGCCTGCAAAACTCAAATGCCAAAAAATGAAAATATGTCACGTAAAGAAAGACAACCAATACAATAAGTCAACTGAATTCACCTCAAATGAAATTAGTCATGCCTGTGTAATAAAGCTTCCACAAAACCCTGAAAGGACAGGATACAGACAGCTTCTGGACATAGCTGAATATGTGGAAGTAATGGAGGATGGGGTTCCAAGAGAGGGCATGAAGCCCTGTACCTCTTCCTATATGCACTGCCCTATGCACCACTTCCACCTGCTGTTGGTAACCTTTGTAATAAGGCAGTAAATATTAAGTGAGTTAGTATTTTGCTGAGTTCTGTGAGCTGCTCTAGCAAATTAGTCAAACTACAAAGACAGGGTCAAATGAACCCGGACTAGTACTCAGCTGGTCAGAAGCACAGGTAAAACCACCAGGGGCTTACAACTGGTGCCTGAAGTAGGTGGAGGCAATCTTCTGTGACTGAGCCCTCAACCTGGGGGTGCTGACGCTGTCTCCAGGTAGACAGTGGGAAAAATCTCACACAACTGGTCAGAAGTGACTCAGTTTGGTTTTTCCTACAAGGAAGACTTGAGGCTGATTCCAAATTTCTGTTATTAACACCCTAATAAATGCCCTTGTTCACATATCTTGCCTAATAGTTTTAGATGAATTTCTACGAGTGAAACTAAGAACAAACAGCATCTATATTTTATACTCTACACACATATTGATCAAATGTTCTAGAGGGAAAATAAAAGGTAGTTTCTGGAAAAAAGTATTAGCTCTTAAAAAAATGGCATTTTCACTTCTTTCATCAGTAGTAGTTAAGTATCTTTTTTCATGTCTACTGGGAACTGGCATTTTTAAATGTGAAAATTGCTTGTTAATGTGTCTTACACATTTTTCTACTAGAGTGTTCATCTTTTTCTTATTTAAGAACTCTTTGAATTTTAGAATTACTAATTCTGCCATAAATGTCACAATTTTTTTTTTCCTGTTTGTTATCTGTTTTCTAGTATTGTTTACGGTTTTTTTTTTTTTTTTGAGACAGCGTCTCACTATGTCACCCTTGGTAGAGTGCCTGGGCATCATAGCTCTGAGGAAGAGATTCTCTTACCTCAGCCTCCTGAGTAGCTGGGACTAAAGGCACCTGCCATAACATCTGGCTATTTTTTGTGTTGTTTTTGTCATTGTTGTTTAATAGGCCCAGGCTGGGTTCGAACCTGCCAGCCCCAGGGCATGTGGCTGGTACCCTAATCACTGAGTTAGCCTGTTTATGGTATTTCTTTTTCCTATACATTTTCTTTTTTTTTGCCATCAAATCTATCTTTTCCTTGGTGACACCTGAATTTTGTAATGCTTAGGAATAGTTTTCTCCACTCTCAAGATTACAAAAATTACAATCAAGTTTTCTTTTAGTATTGGTGTGGTTTCTTTTGTTATATTAAACATTTTTAATCTATCTGAAATGTATCTTAATTTAAAGTAGAAGGCAGTATTTTATGTATTTCCTGTGAATTGACTCTCCTGTTCATTATACCTTGATAATGGTTGTAGTCTTAATGTTTATCTGGTTAACTAACTTATTTAATTAATCCCCTCCTGGGATTCTTTGTTTGTTTGTTTGTTGAGACAGAGTCTCACTTTGTTGCCCTAGACAGAGTGCTGTGGCGTCACAGCTCACAGAAACCTCCAGCTCTTGGGCTTAGGTGATTCTCTTGTCTAGTCTCCCGAGTAGCTAGGACTACAGGCGCCCGCCACAACGCCTGGCTGCAGTTTGGCTGGGGCTGGGTTTGAACCCGCCACCCTTGGTATACGGGGCCGGCGCCCTACCCACTGAAAAGGCCCACCCTTCTCTTGAGATTCTAATCTAATAATCATATCACGCATAACAATTCTGTTTTCTTTCCTCTAATTTTAATCTCTTATTCCTTTTTTCTTGGCATAACGCATTAGCTAGACTTTCAGGAGATACTAAATAACAAAGGTGATTTTTGGCATTGTCTGATTTCTGACTTTAGAAGGAAGCCCTCTAATGCTTCAGAGTTATCTATATTTGAATATTAGTTTCATTAACACTTTCTTAATATTTCTCACCTTCTTAAATGCTTTAATACACTTCGTGGGATTTTTTTTTTTTTGAGACAGAGCCTTAAGCTGTCACCCTGGGTAGAGTGCCATGGCATCACGGCTCACAGCAACCTCCAACTCCTGGGCTCAAGCGATTTTCCTGCCTCCGCCCCCCAAGTAGCTGGGACTACGGGTACCCGCCACAATGTCTGGCTATTTTTTGGTTGCAGCCATCATTGTTGTTTGGCGGGCCCAGGTTGGATTCGAACCCACCAGCTCAGATGTATGTGGTTGGTGCCTTAGCCGCTTGAGCCACAGGCGCCAAGCCACTTTATGGGATGTTTTAGATAACCTACTTCTCTTATAAAAAGCTGTGCAAATATGTATGAATCTATGTCTTTTTGCTTTTCAATAAATTCCCCAATAAAGCAGATTAGTAATGCCTATAAGAACAGTTAAAAGCCAAGAAAGAAATCTGTCTTATTTAAAGGGCATGCTTTTTCATTCTTTCAACATTATTTCAAAGTCTCTCTTTCTCATAAACTTGGCTCCTGACAACTTTTGGCAGGACTATGCTATGTCTAACAGTTCTACAACAGTTTAATCAATACCTGAGTGGCTAGCTGAGAGAATACATTAAAATCATACTTAAAAAAAAAAAAAAAAAGACAGACTCAGGGTGGCACCTGTGGCTCAATGAGTAGGGCACTGGCCTCATATGCCGGAGGTGGTGGGTTCAAACCTAGCCCCAGCCAAAAAGAAAAATAAAAAGACAGTCTGTCCTTTTGTTGTCCTGGTAGAGTGCCATGACATCATAGCTCACAGCAACCTAAAACTCCAGAGCTCAAGCAAACCTCTTGCCTCAACTTTCCAAGTAGCTAGGACTACAGGTGCCTACCCCAACACCTGGCTATTTTTAGAGAGGGGATCTCACTGTAGCTCAGGCTAGTCTCAAACTCCTGACCTCAGGCAATCCACCTATCTTGGCCTCCCAGAATGCTGTGATTACAGGTGTGAGCTACTGCTCCTGGCCCTACCTTTTTTTTTTTTTTTTTTTGAGACAGAGTCTTACTCTGTTGCCCTGAGCTGGAGTGCTAAATGTCATCATAGCTCACAGCAACCTGAAACTCCTGGGCTCAAGCAATCCCCTACCTCAGCTTACTGAGTAGCTGGGACTATAGGTGTGCACCACAATGCCCGGCTAGTTTTTCTATTTTTAGTACAGAGGAGGTCCCGGCTCTTGTTTAGGCTAGTCTCAAAATCCTGAGCTCAAGCAATCCTCCCGCCTCTGTCTCCCAGAGTGCCAGTATTACAGGCGTGAGCGAAAGCATTCAGTCTATAATTATACATTTAGATAATAAAGCTTTGTCTTGTTTCATGACATGTTTGCTCTTTATCTTATGTACCCTATCGACACAAATGTAAATTCTAGAAAACAAATTGAAATTTTAAGTTTAACCAAAAATTCAAGGGGAAAAAGAAGAACCTTATGTGTTGGACATGGCACAAAAGGACAGGAAATGCCCTCTTACCTGCACCTCAATTTGCAGATCCTTGTCTAGGAGTGCCCTCTTCTTCAGGATCTCAGCCCTGAGTTGCTCTTTGTGCTTGAAGAGCAGAGCTGAGAGCTTGGTGGCATTCTGCTTGCTGCGTTTCTGCTCCACACTCTCTTCACGCTTCCTTTTTTTAGCTGCCTGTTTTTCTTCTTTATCTATCTTATCCAAAATATACTTCATCACCTGGTTACAGACAATCATTCTAGAGAAAGATACACAACCTATGTAATGCTGGTATTTCATTCTGAAAGGTTTAAACATGATTTAAAACATGATTCTTCTACACCTATACAGACAAGACACAAACTCTGTGACTGGAACGCTTCCAAGAATGATTCAAACCATTTATGAGCAACTATGAGGACTAAGTGTTCCCAGTTAATGCACTTCACTCAAGGTAAAAAAAAAAAGCACAAAGTCAGAAATCTGTGCACGTGCATGCTAAAGAGAAGAGATGAATAGACAAGACCCTGTGTCTTTCCTACCTTTGATTTTCTTCTCTTTCAGCTGGAGTCATGCTCTTTTTCTGTTTTAAATGTTCAATTACAGCATTATGCTTCATCACCACCTTCAGGACAGAACAAATCCAAAAACATTTATTTTATAATGATCACAAGTAAGTATATAGGTAACAACAGTAGAAACCTGAGCACATAAATTTATCAAAGAACCAGTAAGAATTTTATAACATAACACAAACACAATGAGCAGCTACAAGATGGCCTGTGTGCTTACCATGAGCTGGGTACCATGCTAAGCTAACCATTTGACAATACCTCATTTATTCCTCATAACAACACTGAATCACAGAGATCATTCTATAAATGAGATACTGACACACACACACAAATTTTTTTTTTTTTTTTGAGACGGAGTCTCAAGCTGTCACCCTGGGTAAAGTGTCGTGGCATTACAGCTCACAGCAACCTCCAATTCCTGGGCTCAAGCAAGTCTCCTGCCTCCACCTCCCAAGTAGCTGGGACTATAAGCACCCGTCACAACGCCCGGCTATTTTTGTTTGGGTTGCAGCCATCATTGTTGGTTGGCAGGCCCGGGCTGGATTCAAACCCGCCAGCTCAGGTGTACATGGCTGGTGCCTTAACCTGCTGAGCCACAGGCGCCAAGCCCACACACACAAAAATTAACTGACTTGTTTGAGATTAAATAGTAAGTAATATGCTGAAATTTTCACCTGATTGTCAATCTCCAAAGGTCATGTTTTTAACATTATGTTTTATACCCACGTATTAATTTTAAAGAGCTGCCCCTCATCTCCCCTTACAAAAAAGATTAGGGGATAGATGGATACTGTAATAATTCTCAACTGATAGAGTGAGCACACAGTACTGAAAGCTGGGTAACAATGTATTTGAACACACTACATATGACACCAATTTTTACAGGAATATTACCTTTACATCTTTAAAATCACTTTGCTGTTTAAAAAATACTTCTACATATATAACCTCATTTAACCATTATAAATGTCTTGTGTGGCTGGAAAGAGAGGGGTTTTAATGAGGATATAGCTCAGGGGAGATGTGAGTTTCACAGACTGTGAATGGGAGATGTAGGAAGTGAATGAAGGTCTCATGACATGGAAATCCACACACAAACTCCTGCCTAGTGCTGAGTTGAGCACTCTGTAAATAAAAAGAAAGTTTTCTCCAGTAATGCTATAAGTATTATATACACAACTTGATTTTAGCAAAATAATTCAAACTCATTTAAACTACTTTATTTCTTCTCTAAAATGCAAATACAAAATGTCATTGCTTGATGCCACTTTTTAGTTAGGCTATGGAATAATATGTATTGAAAACTCTTTTTTACAAAGATATCACTAGAAATGCAAATGAGTCTGTCTATAATTTGTGTAGTCTACATGCAAACTAAGAAATTACAACTATAAATAACTTCAAACAAATGGCTATGATGCCTGAGGTGGTTTAAAACGTAGACCTTCAAGTTCTGCATTGATGATGCTTAAACTTATAACTCTAAGCTTCCCGTCTTAGTCCTTCCAAAATACAGGTAGTTTCTAATAAGCGCTGACTATATATATGTTCAATGAAGAGTTCCATACCATAGTAGTCATTCAATACTTTCTGGTTCATCCAGTGCTTCTTCTAAATGTAACCATCAATGACTTTCAACCAAACACTAAGTCTAATGCACAGCACAATAATTCAAGCTACTGAACATGCTGCTTTTACTTAATAACTTTACCTGTTTCTGAATGATTTCACTTTGATTAGAAGCTTGGAGGGTGTGTTCACGCTTAATTTCTATCTGTTGCTGTTTCTTCTTTTGCTGCTGATCCCTGAGTTGCTGAACCCTTTGCAACTGCTCTTGAACACTGGCTGCCTGCACTGTAACCACATTCTGAATCTGGTGAGTCTGCACAGCACTGCTTTGCTGAATTTGAATAGGTAACTGAAGTTTGATTTGCTGGGGCACACCACCTTGCTGAGCCTGTATCTGAGCCACAACCTGTGACTGGATCTGAGAGAGAACCTGGACTTGTTGTTGCAGCTGAGGCACAGCAATGACTTGGGGCTGTGGCTGCTGTATTTGTAGCTGAGGACAGGATGGGGATGAAACAGTAACTTGATTTAACGTTTGTCCTGATGAAAGAGTTTGAGTTGAAGACTGTACCTGGGGTTGTGATTGTGGCTGGCCTTGGGAAGGTATCTGAAGAGATGTATGTGGCTGAATTGGAATCGGTTGTGAGGTTGTAGTCTGAACCTGGGATTGCTGTCCAGGAGACACTTGGGATGGAGTTGATGGACGTATTCGAGTCTGTGGTGGGCTTTGGACACGAACAGGAGACTGTCCTTGGATATTACTTTGAGGCTGACTCTGTGCTGCAACTTGGGGTTTGGATGACTGTGCTTGGGTGGGTTGTGCTTCAGAAGGGACAGGGGATGAAACAGTTGTTTGGGTCTGAACTTCAGGTTGAGTCTGAACTTCAGGCTGAGTTGGGGATTGGGGCTGGGTTTGGGGCTGGGGCTGAGCTGGAGGCTGAATGGTCTGTGGCTGGGCTTCTGGAGGACTCACACTTGATGACTGAGTGGGTGGCAGCGTTTTGGCTGGTTGCACCTGTGTCTGGGGTGATAATTTAGTCTGTTTTTGTTCACCCGTACCTGTGAAAAGGAAAGACAAATGATTTCTATTACTCTAGAACATAAGTTGGTGGTTAAAGAAGAATTTGAAGGGGATGTTCTAGAGTTGAGAATTCTTTATTTCAGTATAGAAGATTTATGCCTTCGAAATGCTCCATATAGACATGTGCTGGTTAGGACTCTCCTAAATTGCGGAGCCTGGGCCCTGTTTCTTGGCTGTCCTCCATTCAGTTTGCTAACTCTCCAGAGGGCTGGCTTCCAAAACAAGGTGTAGCCTCTGGAAGCCAGCCAGGTCTTCTGGCTCAGAGTAATTGCCAAGCCTCACTTTCCTTAGGGCAACGTGGCAGTTAGTGACAGGCCTTATAGTAGGAGGCTAACAAAGTGGCTCTGGACCTGCAGCTCTCCATCGTAGGTTATGAGCTAGGCGTATGTGCCCTCCCTGAAACCACCACCACGACTCAGTCATCGTGATATCCATTATTTTGCCCCCTTTCTATATCTTTTTTGAATGGGGGTAGGTAGAGGAGTGGTGGTAATAGGGAGTCTCTAAGAAAAAGGAATGAAAGCACCAAAATGTCATGAGGCTGACTGTGTCAACCATTAAGCTCACTGGCTTGAGGCAGATCCTCCCAAAGATAAGCTTTAGTTCTTCTTTTCCTTGTTTCCTTCTTTTTCTTTTGAGTCAGGATCTTGCTCTGTTGCCCAGGTTAAAGTGCAGTGGCATCATCATAGCTCACTGCAACCTCAAACTCCCAGGCTCAAGAGATCCTCCTGCCTCAACCTCCTGAGTAGCTGGAACAACAGGTGTGCACCTCCATGCCTGCTAATTTTTCTGTTTTGTAGAGACGGGGTCTCACTATTGCTCAGGCTGGAAGTACTGGTTCATTTAACCCATTAGCCCAACAACGTGCAGGAGTAACACCCGGCATTTCCGGCAAACCCACAGCTCTACCTGCTGCCGGAGTGGAGACAGTGGTGGTAGTGGTGGTACTGGCTGTTGTGGCTGTTGTTGCCAATGGAGTAAAGAGGAATCGCTGAACAGTACCGTTTGGCATTGCAGCTTGCATTAGCTGCTGTCCTGGGCCTGGGAGTATAGTCACCCCTTGAGGTATCAACTGCAACTGTCCAGTAGTTTGACCTTGTCCTTGAATTACTACTGTCAAACCCTGATTGCCACCCTGTGGAAAAAAAACACAATATGCAAACAGTTATATGATACAAAATATCAGCCTGTATGTATAGCATTTTCATTTTTTTAGAGACCGTCTTGTTCTGTTGCTCAAGGTGGAGTGCAGGGGCCATTCATAGGTGTAGTAATAGTGCCTTGAAGCTTCAGATGTCTGGCTTCAAGTGATCCTTTTGCTTCTGCCTCCAGAGCAGCTGGAACTAAAGGTATGTGCTTATTAAAAAAAAAAGAAAGAAAGAAGGAAAATAAAGAAAAAGCTGGGTGTGGTAGTCATGGATGTAATCCTAGCACTCTGGGAGGCTGAGGCAGTTGGATTACTTGAGCTCACAAGTTCGAGACCAGCCTGAGCAAAAAAAAAAAAAAAAGTGAGCCCCCCCCATCTCTACTAAAAATAGAAAAACTGAGGCAAGAAGATTGCTTGAGCCCAAGAGTTGGTGGTTGCTGTGAGCTATGACTCAGGGTGACAGCTTGAAACTCTGTCTCCATTAAAAAAAAAAAGCGTGTACAACCATACTCACCTTGTATAGCACTTTTTTTTTTTTTTTGAGACACAGTCTCATTTTGTTGTCCTTGGTAGAGTGCTGAGGCATTACAACTCACAGCAACCTCCAGCTCATGGGCTTAGGCAATTCTCTTGCCTCAGCCTTCTGAGTAGCTGGGACTACAGGCGCCCGCCACAATGTTCAGCTATTTTTTTTGTTTTTGTGTTGCAGTTTGGCTGCGGCTGGGCTTGAACCCGCCACTCTTGGTATATGGGGCTGGTGCCCTACTCACTGAACCACAGGTGTCGCCTTGTATAGCATTTTTATTAGTCATTTTTATGCTTTAAAGATCCTTTAGTATTAAAAAAAGATCCTTTAATATAATGAAAACATGTATTTAAATATCTATGGAATGGAACCAGCAGGTATTTAGATAAGCTAAAATATTTATATTGCTTAGTGGGAAAAACATCAACAACCCCGAGTTCTAGTTCAAGTTCTCCCAACGGTCTGCCAGGCATTTATCTATCAGCAACATCATTCCTCCAGTTTCTCAACCTATAGTACAAGGGCACAGAAGTGAATAACTATGGTCCCACAAAATTCATATTTTAAACAGTTATATATGCATATTTCAAATTTCAAAGCATCTTCACATACTGTCTTTTAATTCTTTTTTTTTTTTTTTTTTGCAGTTTTTAGCCAGGGCTGGGTTTGAACCCGCCACCTCTGGCATATGGGGCTGGTGCCCTACTCCTTTGAGCCATAGGCACCGCCCCTCATTTGATTCTTATAACAGATTTCTGACTTCATGGAGCAGGGAGAGGAAATATTACTATTATCTTATTTCCAAGTAAGAAACTCAGTTTACAAAGGTCAAACAAGGGTGGCACCTGTGGCTCAGTGAGTAGGGTACCAGCCCCATACACTGAGGGTTGGTGGGTTTGAACCCTGACCTAGGCAAACTGCAACAACAGCAACAACAAAAAAAGAGTGGGGCCTGCGGCAAAGTGGGTAGGGTGCCGGCCCCACATACTGAGGTTGGGGGTTCAAGCTCGGCCTCTGCTAAACTGCAATAAAAAAATTGCTGGGCATTGTGGCGGGTGCCTGAGGTCCCAGTTACTCAGGAGGCTGAGGCAAGAAAATCGCCTAAGCCCAAGAGCTGGAGGTTGCTGTGAGCTATAATGCCACTGCACTCTAACAAGGGTGACAAAGTGAAACTCTGTCTCTCTCTCTTTTATTTTTTTTAATATTTTTATTAAAACATATTTGTTTACATGGGTGCAGGGCAGAATTTTAAAATTTGTTTCTTAAAAAAAAAAAAAAAAAAAGCTAAGGCGCCAGCCACGTACAACTGAGCTGGCGGGTTCGAATCCAGCCCCAGGACCCGCCAAACAACAATGACAGCTGCAACCAAAAAATGGCCGGGCGTTGTGGCGGGCGCCTGTAGTCCCAGCTACTTGGGAGGCAGAGGCAAGAGACTTGCTTGAGCCCAGGAATTGGAGGTTGCTATGAGCTGTGATGCCCTGGCACTCTATCCAGGGTGACAGCTTGAGGCTCTGTCTCAAAAAAAAAAAAAAAAAAAAAGAAAGAAAGGTCAAACAGGGTGGCAACATTAGCTCAGTCAGTGGGACGCTGGCCCCACATACTGAAGGTGGCGGGTTCAAACCCAGCCCTGGCCAAACTGTAAAAAAAAAAATAGCTGGGCACTGTGGCAGGCGCCTGTAGTCCCAGCTAATCGGGAGGCTGAGGCAAGAGAATTGCTTAAGCCCAGGTGATGGAGTGAGACTCTGTCTCTACATTAAGAAAAAAAAAAACAACAAAAAAGAAAGGTCAAACAAATCTCTTACCTAAGTTAAAGGTGAGATAAAATGAGAAGCCCATTTTTTTCAGTATGCACATATTACCTATGGTGTGTGTCTGTGTGCTAGCTGAGTTTATATAAAAAGTGAGGCAGTGGTCCAATTCACAGTTAGCCATATATATTTACTTGTCCCAGCATGAGTTACTAAAAGTTTGACTCTTCCTCAATAATCTACAATGTCACCTTTGTATTATTAACAAGTTTCTACATATGCAGGGGTCATGTTTTATATTCTCTTCTATTGGTCTATCTGCCTATTCTTGCATCGGTATGTCAGTATACGGAAGCAAGAATTACAGTAAGTTTTTTAAAAACTGTTTTTAAATAAAAATTGTGCATTCCGAGAAAACTTCTAAACAAAGATCAAGAATGTTTTCATATAGTAAACGAGAAAATATCATGAATGGTATGTCAATCAGGTTGATAAAATATCTCAGATT
>CAUYON010140297.1:0-22392 GCA_963573935.1 Arctocebus calabarensis | reverse complement strand
GATAGAGTGCTATGGCATCACAGCTTACAGCAGCAACCTCCAACTCCTGAGCTTAGGCCATTCTCTTGCCTCAGCCTCCGGAGTAGCTGAGACTACAGGCACCTGCCACAACACCCAGCTATTTTTCTGTTTTTGCAGTTCGGCTGAGGCCAGATTTGAACCCGCCACCTTCAGTATATGGGGCCAGCGCCCTACTCGATGAGCCACAGGTGCCATCCTGGTCTCTAACTCTTAAACTCAGGCAATCCACATGCCTCAGCCTCCCAGAGTGCTAGGATTATAGGCATGAACCACTGCACTTGGCCAAGTCGCAATTGGGGCGGGGGGTGTTTTGTTTTTTTGAGACAGAGTCTCAACTACCATCCTTGGTTGAGTGCTGTGGTGTCATAGCTCACAGCAACCTCAGACTCTTGACCCGAGTGATCCTCTTGCCTCAGCCTACCAAGTAGCTGGGGCTATAGGCCAGCCACATAGCCCAGCTAATTTTTGTTGTTGTTTTTAGAAATGGGATCAGGCTGGTCTCAAACTCCTGAGTTCAAGCATTCCATCTGCCCTAGCATCCCAGAGCAAGTTACAATTTTTTTTCTTTTTTTTTTTTTTTGAGACAGAGCCTCAAGCTGTCACCCTGGATAGAGTGCTGTAACAACACAGCTCACAGCAACCTCCAATTCCTGGGCTCAAGAGAGTCTCTTGCCTCTGCCTCCCAAGTCGCTGGGACTACAGGCGCCCGCCACAATGCCCGACTATTTTTGGTTGCAGCCATCATTGTTGTTTGGCGGGCCCAGGCTGGATTCGAACCCGCCAGCTCAGGTGTACGTGGCTGGCGCCTTAGCCCGTTGAGCCACGGGCGCTGAGCCAGCAAGTTACAATTTTAAATATGGGAGTAGACTTTACTAAAATGACATGACATTTAAGCAGAAACATGAAGAAAGGAGGAGGAGTAAGCCTACGATAGCTTAGGATTCCAGTATAGCAAAGCCATTTCCACAGCATGAGGAGCCTGGTATTCTTGTTCTCTTTGGAAAGAACTACTGAGTCTAGGAAATGCCCTTTCCCAAGAAGATCCAATAGTGTGGAAAAAGCAAGTCTGAAGATTGGGAAGGATCTTTAAAAAGGCACTTACTCCAGTCCTACTTCTGATAATTGCATTTTCCCCAAGACATGGGGAACTTTTTTTCTGAACTTTTTTTTTTGGAGATAGACTCACTGTGTTGCCCTCAGTAGAGTGCCGTGGCATCACAGAACTCACAGCAACCTTACGCGATTCTCTTGCCTCATCCTCCCAAGTAGCTGGGACTACAGGCGCCCGCCCCAACACCTGGCTATTTTTTTGTTGTAGTTGTCATTGTTTAGCAGGCCATCTTTGAACCTGCCAGCCCTGGTGTGTGTGGCCGGTGCTATAACCACTAAGCTGTGGGCACCGAGCCTGAACATTTTTTTTTTTTTAAACTACTACCTCCAGCCAGCTCATCCTTCTCAGTGTTACCTTTAATCTTTATAGCAACTCTGTGAGGTAGCAGTAACATATCATGCCCATTTCTCAGAGGCAAACCTAGGTTAATAGGTTGGCCTGAAGTCATATAGCCTGGAAGTGGCTGAACCTGGATTCCTTCCATTCCACCCCATGGCCCTCATATTCCACCTGCCTCTGATTCACCTTTTTCTTTCTAGACCGGCATTCTCAAAACTGGAGGACTCCTTTGAGGCCCTCTCCCTATACCTGGGGGAGCTGGCCATCCCGCTGCCTGCAGAGCTGGAGGAGTTGGACCACACTGTGAGCATGCAGTATGGCCTCACCCGGGACTCACCTCCCTAGCCCTGGCCCAGCCCCCTGCAGGGGGGTGTTCCAGAACCAGCATTGCCCCTCTGCACCCTGTCCCTGCTGTGAGCAGGGCTGTCCGGGCTTCCTGTGGATTGAAGGCTTGTTTCAAAGCAGAATAAGCCATCTCTACTACCTCTCCAGGAGGCGAGCGGGCGCAGCACCAGGGAAACATATCTCCACAGTTTGGGGGGCCTGGTTACCGTCTGTAAATCTAACACTCGCCTGAAAGCTGTGAAGAAGATAAAAAAAAAAACCCTGGCCTTAGGGCCCGGAGGAATCTTTCTTGGATCCACTTGGCTGTTGCTTACACTAATCAGCATAACCCGGGCCTGCTGGGCAGGATCCCAGAGTAACCCTGCCTGTGAGCTCTGAAGTCTCTAGTCCAGCTGGGTACATAAGGACATCAAGTGGGAACGTGGACAAGAAAAATACTGGTGGCCAGATGGCACTTGGTGAAAAATGACAATGGTGCTCCCCCTTCCATCATAGCCAGATCCTGAGCAGAGGTTGAGGGAGTAGGTTTTGAAGAGTCCCTTAATCCATATTGGCGGAACAGCCAGGAGTCAGGAAAAGGGCTGGCTTTTGTTCACCTGCCAGGGGCTCTAGCCAGCCCAGGGACCGCATCAGTGTGAAGGGAGCTTCCACCTCATATTCGCAAACTTACTATTGGAGACTGGCGAAGAACTTTTGGGTAACGTCCTTTCTGCAACAGTCACCTACAAGTACAGGAAGAGGCTGGGGGCTAGAAGGAAAGAGGATCTGACCTCTAGAAGTCCCATAACCTGTCTACTGTTACTCATATCCTAGTGGGCTCCTAAGACATTTGCCTAAAGTTAGATGGGTTCTGGAGGACAGTATGGCTTGCACAGTCCTAGGGTCTGAGGCCAGGAGAGTGGGGGGTCTCAGCATTCTCTTGGCCTTGTGGCACCCTTTTCTTACCCTTCAACATACCTGTTCAGGCAGCAACTCAGGATGAGAAGAGGTGGTGGCAGAGTCCCAGAGCTGCGATCCTGAGAGAAAAAGCTCCCTAAGCTGGGCCATCTGGCTTCTACCTCCCTTGTTTGGCCCAGCTCTTAGCTTCTGACAGTAGCCTCCTGAGCCACAGCATTGGGCACTGAAAAGCCCTGGGAGCACCCGGGATTCTTCAGCACAACTAGATTTGCCTCATAAGTGTTTGTGAGCTTACACCATATTTAACAAATTGGGAATGGGTTTAGGGTATTAATGTAATGTGTGGTGATTTTATTGGGGTGGGGGGGAGTGATCCAAGAGAGTGGTTGCTATTGATATTATCTTGTTATATCAATTGGGTGATATGTGAAATATTGTACATAGATCTGTTGAGTTGTGGGATCAGATGTCATCTCTCACCAGAGTTTACTTGCTGTATAGACTGTATTTCTGTGTGAAGTTTGCAAACTTGCTGTAGGGTTAAACCCTGGACTCCAGCAGCAGCACAGTTCAGCATCAGCATTGTGTGGCTGGTTGTACCTCAATGGACTCCAGCAAGTGTGGGAGTGGTGGGCCTGAAGTGGGCCATTGAGCAGACTAAATAAATTAAGCAGTTAACATAACTGGCAATACTGAGAGTGAAAAAGTGATTTGGAGCCTAGCTCAGAAAGGTAAGTGTGGAGGGTCTGCTGGCCACCTTCAGGCCCAGGCCACACGATTCCCCACAATAGGGAGATTTCATGCTCCCAAGTCTAAGCCCCTCTCCTTAAGCAGGGACCAATCTGCTGCAGAGAACAAGTACATCTCACCTGAGGCACACCCTTCCTTGGAGTAGGTTTGACTATGACCTCATCTTGGGCCCACAGAGCTGGTCTGCCTAGCTCTCCCTGCCAGGTGAATGGTTCCTTAGGAGCCCTACACTCTCACCCTGTAATACACAAACACTTCTCCAGCCTGAGTGTCCTGGCTTTCTCTTCTTAGGGCTGGGTGCCACTTTTGTAAGGAGAAGAGTACAGGTCACTCCCACCCTTGTGTTTCCCTACAAGTGCTTGAGAGGAGAAAATCCTTTTCTTGCTTTTGCACATGGGGGATGTTGTGGAAGAATGACCAATGGGCAGGATGATGATAATCTGGCTAGTGGGGTCTTGTCAACAATTTAAATCCATAAACCCAAAGTAGATTTCTCTCAAGCACTGCCTAAGTTTGAGGAATCCAACTTAAGGGCAGAATCTGATTCCTAAAAAATGCACCCAATGATCTGGGGTGTGCACTGCCAGAAGAACTATAGAGCAATGTCTGGGCATGGGCACAGGTCACTTAGAGGCTGAGGACCAATTGCTAAAATTGCCTGCTGAAAGTCCGGAAAACACTCCCAGTGGTATCCTTTCTAGGAGTCACAGGAACCTTCCTCAACCCAGCACTGTTAAGGGTAGCCTCACCTTGCCTCCAGCCCCTAACAAGGGCTGTCTGGATAGTCATTTTAACTACTCCCACTCCTCAGAATGCAAAAGGATAAAGGATTTACAGTGACCAATGGACCTGCAGGGATACCCATACCCCCATCCTTCCTGCAGGTTCAACCTTAAAGATTCCTGGTGGTGAGGACAATCAATGTGGAGGCTGCAGCTGTCAACCATTCAGCTATTGCCACCTTCCAATTACAGGGCCAGGGTTGGGCAGTGCTGTGGCTCAGTAGGGCACCAGCCCCATATACTGAGGGTCGCAGGTTCAAATCCAGTCCTGACCAAACTTCCACAAAAAGCCGGGCATTGTGGCGGGCACCTGTAGTCCCAGCTATTCGGGAGGCTGAGGCAAGAGAATCGCCTAAGTCCAAGAGCTGTGGTTGATGCCATAGCACTCTACTGAGGGTGACAAAATGAGACTCTGTCTATAAAAAACACAGTCCAGAATGAACGAAGAGGTCAGAGCTTGCCACACAGGTGTTAACAAGATAACCCAAAGCTTCCCCACTTACAGGGGAAGTCACTCCACAAAAACCTGGCAACATAGTCTTTTTTTTTTTTTTAATGTCAAATACAGAGCATTTTCCCACACTTTATATGCAGGTGTCAGAATGAGGTATATAAAACATGTATACAGAGAAATGCTTGTATAGAAAAGTAGAAACCAGTAATGTTCTCTTCTCTAGCATCATGAACACCAGGACCTGAGGTCTAGGTCTCCAGGCAAATGATCCAGGGAACAGCCTGCTGAAAGGAAGGGACTCCACTAACCCTGCCCCACTCTCCATGTCAGGCACTGGCAAGGCTCTTGGAAGGGAGCTTTGTGGCTAAGGAGCATTGCCAAGGCCTCAGTGTGGCATCAGGGCTTGGAATCCCTACTGAGCCACCAGCACAGTGCAGTGGGAAAAATGTTGCACTCAGTCAGGAAGCTGGGCTTTCCTCTTAGCCATGCCTGGAGCTTACTCTGTGACCTTGGGCAAGCTCCTTTTCCCTCCATGGGCTCATGTCCAAAAGGTTTAAAGAACTATAAGGTCCTTTCCAGTGGTTCTGTGATTTTATAAGGTAAGGGTTATGACCCTAGCCTCACTGCCCTATAGGAAGGAAGGTGCTGGCCTGGAGGCCACAGGACCACCTGCAAACACGGCCCACTGCAGGGGAAACCCCTGAAGTGCTTTTATTACCTTGCCTCTGAGCTTAGTTTCTAGGTTAACCTCCCAGAAGCAACTCACAGGACCCCATGGTATAATTACCATGGGTTAGCTGGCTGCTGTCTTACCCGTGCAATATGAAGAAATCATTGTCCACCCCTGAAGAGAGACTGTCTGGGGTACCTCAGGTCCACCTCTGCCCCTGGGACCTAAGGCTAGAGTGGCTCTTCTCTACCCTCTTCCTAAGTGGAATGTTCAGTGCAATTCTTCCCTTCCTTTCCTTACAAAACAGGAAGGGTCCCTGGGCCCAGGCCTGGCCCACGGTTGTCAAGGCACATCACTGCCAGCAAGCTGGAGCACACCCGCAGCCCACAGCCTAGATCTCATATTCAGCCTAAAGTTCTGACTTCTGTACAAACCCATTTCTGGTTCTCAGAGGTCAGTAGGAAATTCTGTCCCAGATACTTAAAAAACTTTTTCAACACAACCTCTTGACCTGCTTGACCTTAACTATGAATAACAGTGTATGTTACTCAAGCCCATCCCAGAGACTGAAGCCATCTTAAATAGTAAAGCACAGAGAAGCTTCCCTGTCTGTCCCTGGTTCAATTCCAGGAGCACAGGCAATGTTTGGAAGCCCTTGCCAGCAGCACCACAGTGGGAGCTGCTGCTGTCTCCATCCACCAGCAAAATGCTGCTCCAAGGGATGGAGGAGCATTATTTGGAGCCTGCCCAGCCTTGCCCTTAGCCCACAGCGCCACTTGCTTCTGTCAGTTATTAGGATTCACAAAGAGAAAAAAAAAAGGTGGGGGTAGGGTTTTAACCACAATACAAAGTGTAGATCCTCCCAGCTGTAAGAGGGTGGGCTGTCCTGCACCAGTGTTGGCATGGGCTCCTGCCCACTGGGGGCACTCAGGCCCCAGGAGTACCGGCCTGGTCCATAAGGGGAATGTTGCCCTCCTGAATCTCAACTGGAGTCTGGCTGGCGTGGACCACCACAGTCTTCTCATCCATGATCTCGCAGGTGGGGTTGGTGAAGGCAGACAAGGGCAGGGTGATTCGCTGCATCTCCCTCTCACATACTTTCTGCTCGTGCTGCTCTTTCAAATCCTTCCCCCTGGCAGGGAAAAAAGGAAACATTCTATACCTACTGTGTGGCTTTGCTCATTAGGTAGCATCCCTGAGGCCTAGACAGGAACAATGGGTCAACATGGCCACAGGAAACCAGTGAGCTAGGACTCAAACTCAGGTGCAAGATACTCCAAGATTCTCCTAGACTGCCTTAAACTCAACAAGAGCTCATGTAGTTCTGGTCTCTGCTTCTCCATCTGTAAAATGGGAGTGAAAGCAATATGGACCTCACACACTGCAGTGAGGCGCAATAGAAATAATGCAGGGGACAGAGACTCTTGAAATCAAGTTACAGTTTTGTTCTTTTAGCTCAGAGCTCCAAAAGACTGAGAGAACTATCCAAGCTTTGGCCCTAACCCAAAAAGTCCAGAAAATGGACCTGACCATCCTGCTCTGAGACAGCCTTGTTACTTTGAAGTCCTAGAATGTATGGTCCAAAGATGGACCATCCCTAATGTATGCCGGGGGTAAAGTGGACTCTGAGGTGGGTCAATAGGAAATGAGACGGTGATCTTCCAACCTCAGAGTGTTCATATACCTTTGATTTTTTCATACTGCTCAGTGGCCCAACACGGGACTCTCTTTTACTCATGGGGAGTGTTCATTCCACAATAAGGATATCATGGTCATTCTCAGCACAGTCCTAAGAATTAGGTCTTACTTTTTATTTTGAAACAAGGTCTCCCTTTATTCCCCAGGCTAGAGTATAGTGACATCATCATTGCTCACAGCAACCTCAAACTCTTGGGATCAAGTGATCCTCTTGCCTATGTCTACTGAGTAGCTGGGATTTCTGATTTAAAAAAAAAAAAAATGGGCTCGGCACCTGTGGCTCAACAGGCTAAGGCGCCAGCCACGTACACCTGAGCTGGTGGGTTCGAATCCAGCCCGGGCCCGCCAAACAACAGTGACGGCTGCAACCAAAAAAAAAAAAAATGGCCGGACGTTGTGGCGGGCGCCTGTAGTCCCAGCTACTTGGGAGGCGGAGGTAAGAGACTCGCTTCAGCCCAGGAATTGGAGGTTGCTGTGAGCTGTGATGCCACAGCACTCAATCCAGGGTGACAGCTTGAGGCTCTGTCTCAAAAAAAAATATGTTGGGTGGCACCTGTGGCTCATCAAGTAGGGCGCCGGCCCCATATACCGAAGGTGGCAGGTTCAAACCTAGGCTCGGCTGAACTGCAAAAACAGAAAAATAGCCGGGCATTGTGGTGGGCACCTGTAGTCCCAGCTCCTCGGGAGGCTGAGGCAAGAGAATTCTCTAGGCCCAGGAGTTGGAGGTTACTATGAGCTGTGTGATACCATGGCACTCTACCAAAGCAATAAAGTGAGACTCTGTCTCTACAAAAAAAAATGTTTTTGAGTGGCGCCTGTGGCTCAAAGGAGTAGTGCGCTGGCCCCATATGCCAGAGGTGGTGGGTTCAAACCCAGCCCTGGCCAAAAACTGCAAAAAAAAGAAAAAAAGAACAAAGTTTTTTAGAGATGGGGATCTTTGTGTGTTGTCCTAAGCTAGTCTCAAACTCCTGGCCTCAAACAATCCACTCGCCTCAGGTTCCCAAAATGCTGAGCCACCACAGCCAGCCTGAATCTTACTCATTTAATACATGAAGGAATGGCCCAGAGAAGTAATTCTCCAAGGATGTGGTAAGCTCTAACCCAAGTCTGTTAGACTCTAATGACCAGTAAAATTCTGACAAAAATTAGTGGGTCAGGGACTGAAACCCAATGTTCTGTCTGTACATGTAGCGCCCTTCCCAAAGGACTAGGCCACTCCTAGGGTAGACTAGAGGGCTTGGTAAGTGCCCAGCACACTGAACACCCAGGACCCGGCTTAACCTGCTCCAAAGCCAGCAACTGGCTATGGCTATCAGAGCAAATCTTCCCAGAATGAGCCTTGAAATGAGCAGTTGATGTATGACTTGGTGAAACTATACAGGGACCTGTTTCAGGTCTCCTCAGGGACAGAGCTAAGAGAAGATGTATTATATATCTATCATGATATTCAGTACAATGACAGAAGCTTCCAGAGACTAGTGAAGAATACTGGGAAAATGCACGGGATAGGGGTGTAGGGGTTTCTTAGAGGAGGAAGACTTTGCATAGGTGCCTCAGAATATCTTTAATTCATCCAGTTCCAGGCTCAACGCCTGTGACTCAAGCGGCTAAGGCGCCAGCCACGTATACCTGAGCTGGCGCGTTCGAATCCAGCCCGGGCCCACCAAACAACGAGGGCTGCAACCAAAAAATGGCCGGGCGGGCTCGGCGCCTGTGGCTCAACAGGCTAAGGCACCAGCCACGTACACCTGAACTGGCAGGTTCTAATCCAGCCCCCGGGCCCACCAAACAATAATGATGGCTGCAACCAAAAAATGGCCAGACATTGTGGTGGGCGCCTGTAGTCCCAGCTACTTGGGAGGCAGAGGCAAGAGACTCGCTTGAGCCCAGGAATTGGAGGTTACTGTGAGCTGTGACACCACGGCACTCTATCCAGGGTGACAGATTGAGGCTCTGCCTCAAAAAAAAAAATCATCCAGTTCCCTTTACTTGTGTTCTAGTAGCAGATCAGCCCTAGCTGTGTGAGAGCTGGCAAAACAAGCTCTGAGCTTTGACTTCCTCATCTGTGAAATGATGATAATGTCTGCCTCAAAATAAGATAATGAATCTGAAAGCACTTTGAAAATAGCAAAACTGTTATAAAAACTCATAAGAGGTTATTATGATTTGCCCTGAATATGACTTGACTCACCAAGCAACGTTATCTTAATTTGATTTCCCAAGGAAACTCCTACTGACCAGCCAAGTCAAGCATTGTTTATGTGCCCTCTCTTAGCCTTAATTTTATCATTTCTAAGATAATGACTTGCCATCTCTGAGGCCCCTGACCTTTTATATAATCCTTCACATGAGATATGCTCTGATTCCCTATTTCTCACTACAAGGTCACAGGAGGCAAATCTGTGAGCTCATCCTCCTGAGTCACCCTCGGTGACTGAGTCTATGAATGTGCAAGCCTGAGGCTCCCGCTCCATCCTTCTCATTAGCTTCTGTACTAGACACCACCAACTCTCATAGCCAAAGAACTTCCAGAGCACTCAAGGAAAAGGAGGGACATTTCATGGGGAGAAGGTCTGTGAGTGTTTCCCACTCTCCCACTCACACCCTGAGATTCACTACCCTTTGGCACTGCTCATCAGTTACGGCTGCTGTCACATAGAAGGAAACAGATTTAATAAAAAAAAAAAAAACTGATTCTTCAGCTGGGTGTGGTGGCTCATGACTATAAAATCCTAGCACTCTGGGAGGCTGAGGTAGGAGGAATGCCTGAACCCAGGAATTGATGCCACGGCACTCTAGCCTGGGCAACAGAGTGAGACAAAGAAAAAAAAAGAATTTTTTTTCTCTGAGACAGAGTCTCACTTTATCGCTCTCAGTAGAGCACTGTGGTGTCACACAGCTCACAGCAACCTCCAACTCTTGGGCTTAGGTGATTCTCTTGCCTCAGCCTCCCAAGTAGCTGGGACTACAGGCACCCGCCACAATGCCAGGCTATCTTTGTTGTTGTTGCAGTTTGGCTGGGGCTGGGTTTCAACCCACCACCCTGGGTATATGGGGCCGCACCCTACCCGCTGAGCCACAGGCACTGCCCAAAAGCTAGATTCTTTAAGGTTGTCCAGGTAGGGAGAAATCTGGAAGGTCTAGATTTAATTAAGGGAGCCCCCAGACCAGTGGAAGATCAAAAGGCAATTACAAAAGAAATAGAAAAAAAAAAAAAAAGAAATGGAGTATGCGAGGTGAATTCATACTTTCTGAGTGCATACTAAGGTACCAGGAAATGGCCTTCCCATCATCCCGGAGAAAAAGAGCTACCTTTTCACCTATTGGGTGTTAGGCACCATCTTTTAATTTCCAATCTTTTGAGATAATATTATTCCCATTTTATAGACGAAGAAACTAAGTCTTTGGAGTCCGACTCCAGAGTCCTGCCTTTCTCAGTTACCTTCTTTATCAAGCATTTGTCTGTGACCAGCTTAGTCACTGATAATGGTCAGGCTGCATCATACACAAGTCTTTAGAGGAAAAATATCAATGCATAATTAGTGGGGCAGAACAGGAAGAGCAGCCAAGGGTAAAGGCAGCAGATGCTGAGACTAGTCTGGATTAGTCTTATCCATATTAGAAGCCTGGAAGCACACCCAGTTCCACGTGCCTGCTGTTAATAATGTTGTAAGTCCTGGCGATGCACTGGCTGCCCTCAGCTCCTTGAGAGACCTATGAGAGGCCACCAGGCTCACTGCACTGAAGCTCAGGAAGCTCAGTTCCCTCTCAAGCTTTGGGGTGGGGGAGGTGGAGGAGGGTTAGCTGAGCTCTAGTCTGGCAGCCAAGAAAGAACAAAAGGCTGATTCACTGACTCAGCTTCTCTCCTGAAGGGGTAGAGTGATGTTGACTTAAAGTTTTTCCCTTTCCTTTTTATCAGAAAATAAGAGTTCACTTCAGAGTTAACACAGACACTACACTTGGAGTAGGGACAGGGCGCCGCTCAGCCTTAGACCAGCCATTTGAACCTGTTGGCCTAGACTACCAGGACAAAGATTCAGCCTTGCTGAGCTCCCACCACCCCCTCTTCATGCCCTTCCTCCCCTAAGAGGAAGCCTGGTGCATGCCCACCCTTCTCAACAAGGGAAAAGCTTAGTCCCATTAGCCAAGCTCCATGACCTTGGGCAGAGGTCAAAGCTTATAGTAAATACCCTGACGGCACCAGGGCTGGGATACGATCAGGAGCTAGGCTAGCCAGAGAGCAGGTGTGGATGGAGCTGCTGCCTGCCTCTAACTTCCTCTCTCAGGGTGATTAAAGTACCACCAACCTCCTTCAGGCAACACAGGTTTCTTCCACTATTATTGAGCTACTACTAATTCCCCCATGGAAAGCAGTGCTGTGCCACACTGCTACTCAGGAAAAGTTCCCCAAGGCAGTTGAGTTATGAAAACCAACTATATGCCTAAACCACACTGTCTGATTTTATCCTCACACCAAACCTATGTGATTTTTTTTTTTTTTTTGAGACAGAGTCTCACTTTGTTGCCCTAGGTAGAGTGTTGTGGCATTACAGCTCACAGAAACCTCCAGCTCTTGGGCTTAGGTGATTCTTTTACCTCAGCCTCCCGAGTAGCTAGGACTACAGGTGCCCACCACAACGTCTGGCTATTTTGTTGTTGTTGTTGTTGTTGCAGTTTGGCCTAGGCCAGGCAGGTTTGAACCCAGCACCCTTAGTGTATGGAGCCGGGCGGCGCCCTACTCACTGAGCCACAGGCGCTGCCCCTTTTTTTTTGCAACAGTCTCATTCTGTTGCTTTGAGTACAGTGCCATGGCGTCAATGTAGCTCACAGCAACCTCAAACTCTTGGGCTTAAGCAATCCTCTTGCCTCAGCTTCCCGAGTAGCTGGGACTACAGGCATGAGCCACCACACCTGGCTAGTTTTTTATATTTTTAGGAGAGACAGGGTCTTGCTCTTGCGCAGGTGTGTCTAGCGCTCAAGCAATCCACCCACCTGTTCCTCCCAGAGTGCTAGGATTACAGGCATGAACCACTATGCCCAGCCTAATTTTTTTCTTTTTAGAGACAGTTTCGCTATGTCACTGGGGCTAGAGTGGCAATGGTATCATCATCATAGTTCACTGCAACCTCAAACTCCTCAAGTGATGTAATCCTCCTGCCTCAGCCTCCAGAGTAGCTAGGACTATACAGGTGCCTGCCACAACGCCCAACTAATCCATTTTTAGTAGAGATGGAGGTCTCACTCTTGCTCAGACTGGTCTTGAACTCCTGGTCTCATGCAATCCTCCTATCTTATCCTCCCAAAGGGTTAGGATTACAGGTGTGAGCCACCATGCCCAGCCTACCTATGTGGTTTATCAGAGATAGGAAAGCACATGCTGAGAAGTTACATCATTTGTTCATGCAAATAACAGAGCTGAGATTTTAACCTAATATTGCCTATAGCCACTATCAGGCAATATTGCCTTTTTAGGAAATATCAGAGCTGAGAGATCATCATATATAACCTTGTGCCCTACACTATTATACAGAGGAGTAAACTGAGGCCCTAAGAAGGTAAATATCTTGTCCAATGTCACATTCAGAATTGGTGGCAATTCCAGGACTGGATATTGGTTCTTTTTGACTTTAAACCTGGCCATTTGGCTCAGTGTTTATAGCTCAAGCAGCTGGGGCACCAGGCACATACACCAGAGCTGGCAGATTCGAATCCAGCCCGGGCCCGCCAAACAACGACAACTACAACCAAAAAAAAAAAATAGCCAGGCATTGTGGCGGGTGCCTGTAGTCTCAGCTGCTTGGAAGACTGAGGCAAGAGAATCACATAACCCCAAGAGTCTGGGTTGCTGTGAGCTATGATGCCACAGCACTCTACTGAGGGCATCATAGTGAGACTCCGTCTCACAAAAAATAAAAAAATAAACCCAGCCATTTTCTTTTAGTTTACATTTTTCCTACTGTCCTTTGCAATTCAAAGCAAATTTATATGAGGCTACTGGGCCTTACTGCACTTATTAGAGATGCTGATAATCCTTAGACATACCTGGCTCGGCGCCTGTGGCTCAATGGGCTAAGGCACCAGCCACGTACACCTGAGCTGGCAGGTTTGAATCCAGCCCAGGCCCACCAAACAACAATGACAGCTGCAACCAAAAAATGGCCGGGCGTTGTGGTGAGCACCTGTAGTTCCAGCTACTTGGGAGGCGGAGGCAGGAGACTCACTTGAGCCCAGGAATTGGAGGTTGCTGTGAGCTGTAGTGCCACAGCACTCTATCCAGGGTGACAGCTTGAGGCTCTGTCTCAAAAAAAAAATAAAAAAAAATAAATAAAAATCCTTAGACATACCTTACTAGATGTGTAGCTTGGACATGGTACTAAATTCTTCTAAGTTTCAGCTCCTTAGAGTAAAATGGCATAATAATGCTCCTAGTGTGGTTGTAAAGATTAGACAAAATTATTAAGAAAGAGTACACAGTAGGAACTTATTAAGAGAGCACAAATACAGTGGCACTTGTGGCTCAAAGAACTAGGGCGCTGGCCCCATATGCCGAAGGTGGTGGGTTCAAACCCAGCCCTGCCAAAGAAAAAAAAAAAAAGAACACAAATAAATGTTGGCTGCTATTGTGATGATTACCTAATTGTTGTTCTATTGTTTCTGTTTACATTTAAAACTTATGATAAGCTTGGGCGGGTGGGTAGGTGTTAAGGGGGGATATAACAAGCAAGGTTCAGAGGACACCTAAACGTACACTCAATCTGCAGCTCTTTCTTGGACACAGTTCTCTGTCTTTAAGGAGATGGGAGCTGAGAACATGTTTCTAGCCCACATGCGGTTTCCTGTTGTACAGTCTGTTCTCAGAGCAGCTTTGCCGAGGAAAAAAGTATATGGTGGTTAGTGACTGGAGTCTCGTGACTTGGTGCCTTGCCCTAATTTACAGGAAAGTAAGTTCTAGGCCTCAGGGCAGTCCCATGACAGCCTAGAGCAACAAATCTAGAAGAAAAAGATTTGGCTTCCACTGGACACCATAACTAAGCTCAGAATTAAGAACATTTAGTCAGTTCAAGCACCTGGAAGGCCTGGAAACTGTCAGAGGATTGGAGAAGAGCCAAATACTATCTGGTGACTGAGGAAGGAGGAAATATTTCAAGGGCTAAATAAACTTAGCCAACAAGGTTTGGATCTAAATATGAATTGTTAAGGCCAGGGCCACCACCTCATTAACTCTTTGAATGAACAAGCAGACCTGCCATGTCAACCATCCCACTGAAGGCAACAACCTCAGACTGGGAATCAGGATGTCCTCTCAGGTCAATATTGTCCCTCCCTGGAGCTCTGCTTCCTGAATCACAGAAACTCAGAGAGGAATGGGTCTTGGAAAGCACTAGTCCAATACTCACATTTTATAGAAAAGAAAACAGCCCTCATTTACTGACCACTTACTATGTGCCACATACTGAGAAAGGCAGTCTCTTGTGTTAGCCCCACAGCAGTGCTCTGCAGTAGGAAACAGAAGCAACATTTTTCCCCTACAGTCACAAAGATAGCTGGTTAGTGGCAGGGCTAGGACTTCTCTCCACCAAATTCTGGATGTGTAATCTCTGGATGTGTAATATATATTCTTTCTTGCCTCAGTTTCCTGTAAACTGAGATAATAACAGCATTTACCTCACAAGGGTGATTGTGAGAATTGAGTTCAAGCATGCAAAGTACTTGAAGTAATGTGTGGCATATGGTAAACGTTCGCTGCTGCTATTATTATTACCCAACACTTCCCCTTTTTCATCTGGAACAAAGAGGTTGACAAAAACACCTTTGAGGACACTCAAGTTTTATATAATGCTAAGTGATCCACAGGGGCTATATGTTCAAACATGGCCCTACCTATGGAAAAATATAGGCCACAGGATCACTTTCCTTACAGAAAGACTTCTTTGACCATAGAGGAGAACTATCACAGATATTCAGGACTAGAAGTCAAATTCTCTGATTTTGTCCAAGAATGGCAAATAATTTTTCAGAATCATCCAGTGCTGTAAAAATGAATGGGACTCTGACTTGCAATCAAGCACCTGTCACTGACTTTGAGAACCTTTTTCCACATGGCATCTCATGAGACTTTTCAAAATAAGCATTCCTCCACCTACTGTCCCAGCCACAGATCATCTGAGTTTCACAGGTAGCCACTTTGGCTTTCTCACATGTGATAAGGAGTGGCAAACAGATTTCCTGTTCTCTAACTCACATTTTTCTTCCTATTAGAGGATATTCCACAACTTAAGGCTCAAAAAATTTTAGCTCCAGCTGCCAAAATGGTGGCTGACAACCTTTTCTAATAGCGAAATTATATAACTCATAGCTGAATTTTATAATTCAGCCTTCCGGTCCCTACAACGAATGTCTAACCTGATTTTTGCAGTGCCGCTCACTTCCATGCCTGCCATGTTGGATTAGACAGCAGGGAATCTGGTGTCAAAAGAGCTGAGTCTGAATCTAGCTTCTGCCACTCTCAGGCAGTGTGACCTTGGACAAGTTACTTAACCACTGAAAGAGGAGGCATCCTCCTCTGTAAAATAGGAAACAAAAACCCCTACCTAAAAAAAAACCCTACCTCACAAGTCTTTTGAGTTGAGGAGTAAGGCAACCAAGGAAAGGGTTTGTTCAAGGTCACAGATCACAACCAAGTCTCTACTCTGGAAGCTGATTTTCTTTCTTTCAACACCTTAATTCCTTGTGGGTGACAAAGCCACAAAGCTTGATTTGACTTTGTATACTTTCCTCCCCTCCTCCTCTCAAGAAGGCCCAGAAGAGATGCTACTGACCTCTTATAGGTGTAGCCCAAGATGATGCCTGCTCCAATGGCAATGATGATCACCATCATGGTAATGCCCAGTACATAGCCTGCCAAGGACAGGACACAGGTCCCATTAGCCACACCCCAGACAATCAGCAAAGGATCATTTGATGAATCCCAACAAGGGCAAGGGTGGGGCTGCCATACCCAGAGTTCCCAGGTCCTTTTTCTCCTTGGCATTCATCCGCACCCGCTGGCTGATCCCAATCACTGGTTGCACAGCTGCCGCCTCACTCCGGGCGGGCAAGGCGTTGGCTGGGGCAAAAACCTGCACCTCATCTTCACCTGGCACTTTTGATGCCGCCTCAGATTCTGTCATGGAGGCTGGCGGAGCCTGAGAAGTGGTCTCTGGAGGTAAGATGAGAAACAGCTCTCATCAGAGACTGCCCTGAGTGAATCCCACAGATGAACCTGGTCCCACTACATTAGCAGGGGAGATGGAGCTTAGAATGATCCTCACATACTGAAATCAAACCCTACCACACAGGCAAGATCAGGCCTGAGAGGTCTGCACCATCTCTGCGACAAGACATATGTGAGGGGAAGGTCATACGGAAGGGCCCCTCTCTATCCTCCCACGTCTTCATCTCTTCAAATAACTGCTATCTCGTTGCCATCTTCTCCAAGGGATCCCCCAGTTCCGAGCCAGGAGACAATCCATGACTGCTCTGAGCAGCTCACAAGCCTGTGCTCTGGAGTCTAGGAAACTTGGACTCAAATCTGGACACTGCCACTCCCTCTGGTAAACTGCTGAACTTTTCTGAGGCTCAGATCCTCCAGACAGCTTCTTCCCATGCTAGTTGTGAGAACTGTGTCTAGCACATTTGCAGATGCTCCCCCAAAGGTCAATAAACCCTGAAAGGCTCTCCGAGACTGCGCCCCGGGGGTGCGGCAGGATGTGGAGCGCAGCAGGGAGATCCCGCCTAGCCCAACGCAGTTGTTTACAAGCGCTCACGGAAGATGAGGTCACTCCGCGCGGTCGCGGTGGCCAATGGAATTTCGGCCCCGCGGCCTGGAGACAGCCCTGGCCAATCGGACGGCCCGAGGGCGGGGCGGGGCCGGCCGGCAATGCACCGCCGCACGTGCGCAGCGGGTGTAACAGCCGCTCCCTGTCAGCCTGTGGCGCTGGGTCGGTCCCGGGCCGGTACCTGGGCAGCGCAGGTCCTCACAAGGCCGCTTCTCAGGGACGCCAACCTCGCTACTGACATAGCACCAGGGTCCGTGCGGGTCCCGGTCAGGGTTTCGGCAGTAGTTGTGGTTGCCGGCGCCTGAGACGGGAGAGAGGGAGCCATGGACAGGCGCGGGGACCGCGACCGGCGCTCGCCAGCCCCGCCGCTGCCCGCAGTGGATACTCACCCAGCTCGGGGGCCGACGCCAGGTCGCTCTGCGCGTCCAGCCAGTTGAGGCAACGGAGGCCCGGCGCAGGCGAGGGCTGGTCCGCCCGGTACAGGTGGCCGTTGTCCCAAAAGCAGACTGTGAAGGAGAGGAGTCTGACACTGCATGCAGCGAGCGGAAGGCGCGGAGCGTGGTGGGCACGGGAGCCAGGCCCAGCGCGGCCAGGCACCTCCATCAGAGGACCCTGGGTCCTGCTGGGCCTCCCTATCCTCCCATAGAAACACCCCCATCCAGCCACCCCGGTTATGGGGTCCGAAGGAAAAGAAAACGCCCCGTAAAGACCCCAGCCAGTGCCTGGCCCTCAGTCCGCGCGCAGAGAGAGTTCACTTTTTTTTTTGCTTTTTTTTTTTTTTTAAAGCCAGAAAGCGCTGGCAAAGGGTTGTTAACTCTTGAACTTGTGGCCACATTGGAGGGGAAAGTGGGGAAAACGAGGCCTGGCCTAGGATTCCTTTGTGGAAATGGTGGAAGTTTGGGGTCAGTAGGTGGCCAGACCTGAGATTTATCCCTGCCTTGTAATGCCCATGTTATATAAACTCTGGTGTTCCCTCCTCGCAGATACAGCCACCTTCTGCCAGTGTTAAAAGGAAACACCCTCAAGAGAATTCTCCAAAAGCCTTGATTCAGTCAGGCAAAAGATTTCATGATAGCCTCAGTCTGAGGAACCTGCCTCATCGCTGCCTGGATGTGACACCAAACTCCCACTCCTCTCAGCAGGAAAGCCGCAGGAAGAAGCTGGGGAAGGAGGGCTCTGGCCACACCTTGCAAAGGTCTTGAATAGGACTTGGAGAGTTGGGGTGATGAACCCTCAAGTTCTATCCACTCATGGGCAGGGAAAGAGAAAGTGGCTTCTTGCCTTTGTTCTTAATGGCAAAGATGGAGCTTCGATCCCCTAGCAAGGAAAGGAGGGGGAGGAAAAGCTTTCATAGGACAACAAAAAACCAGCTAAAAGCTTTGTCTCCATCATCCTGGCCATGTTTGGGAAATTGGGGGCTTGACCCATTCTGCTTCATTAAGTTGCTGCAGAAAGAAAAAATTGTAATCTCACCTCCAGATCCATAGGCTTCTGCTAGGAACATGTTGCTGACCAGGAATGTTTGTACCCAGGCCAGTAGCATCATGGCCTCTGTCCTCCTGCAGGTGATCGAACAACCAGTATCCAACCAGGGTCCCCTTGGCTGCAGCTCTGTCTCCCAGCCTGATTCGCAGTCAGACCTGCCCTTGTTATGCTCTTCTGGTAAACAGCCTCTCTTTAGAACTGGGAGCTTCCCAGCTAGCTTGCAGCAGCGAGCTGTGTTTTTCAGCTGAAAGGCGCCCCCTGGGTCCTAAGCCTCCTATGTCATGCAGGATCAGTAACCCTGGGCCAAGAGAGGAACTCAGCCAAGTGAAGAGAAGCAGAGAGACAGGTTCAAGTCCTGCTTAGCAGTAGATCAGTTTGAGACCCATGCAAAGTTGTATCAGGAGGGCTTTTCCTCTATTCTGTTTCCATTTATGTAAATAGATAAAGAACAATTCTGTCAAGAGGCCTCATGAAATTATAAGCGTTAAGGCACCGAACAATTTAGAGAGAAGATGCTAGCTGCACAGCCAGGGGGGAATTCAAGACCACATGGGAGCACAAATAAGAGTATCTGGAAGTTACACTTTATACCCATCCTTGAAAAAAGAAAAAGGGCCTTTGTAATTATATGTTTATGAACGCTGACTTTAAAAAAAAAAAAAACTGTAACTTTGCTGGGGTCAGATCAGTCACATTTCTTATATTTGAGGTTTAGGGTGTCATTCATAATCAGTAGGAATATAGAAGAGATCTCTTTGGTTGAAAATACATGTTATTCAAACACTGAAAATTTTGCTTAGCTATACTGTAATAGCTTTTTATAGAGGAAGTTAAGTAAAATGTTGGCTTCCCCCCTCACCCTGTGGGAAATCCATTTGCTGTGATTTATATCCATCATTAAATCTCGCCACATCCATATGACTTGACTTAGGCTTTTCTTCCTGTTTGGCTTACAGGTCAAGTTCCCAGGCAGCCTCAATAAACAGAGAGAGAGCAGAGTGATTGGCCAAGACTACCTTGTGACTCAGGCAAATCCTAAAATAGAAATGGGAGACTCTTTTCGATCTTGTGGCCAGTAATTTAGGGAGAAAAAAAAACAACTTTTCTACGGAAGTTTTAAAAGCTTTATTAGGGAAGAAAGATAGTAAATCCAACTAACCTGAAGTGAATTTGAATTTGCTACAATCAGATTTCAGACATGAAAAGAGTAGAAAGGTACATTTAGTTCACTCTTCAAAGCAGTTCGCTGATAGTTTTTGATCCCTTCAGTTCATTTGATAAGATGTATTGCTTTGTTTCTACCATCATTCTCATATCTTCCCACACAAACTTCAGATCCTCTTACTCCTGACTTGGCCTACAGTAGTAATTACATACGTCACAGAGTCTGTGAATTTGCTCACACATACACAGATATGCCAAATTTTTGTAATTTAACTATTCTAACATAATAAGAATGGTTTTATTAGTTTTGCAAGTATTTTTGATAACCTATTACATGCGAGGTATAGTTTTGGATACTGGGGATATATGAACAAAATGTTTAAAATCTCTGTCCTCGGCTCGGCACCTGTGGCTCAGCGGGCTAAGGCACCAGCCACGTACACCTGAGCTGGCGGGTTCGAATCCAGCCCCAGGGCCTGCCAAACAACAATGATGGCTGCAGCCAAAAAATGGCCAGGCGTTGTGGCGGGCGCCTGTAGTCCCAGCTACTTGGGAGGCGGAGGCAAGAGACTCGCTTGAGCCCGGGAATTGGAGGTTGCTGTGAGCTGTGATGCCACAGTACTCTACCCAGGGTGACAGCTTGAGGCTCTGTCTCAAAAAAAAAAAAAAAAAACACGGTCCGCATTACTAAAAAAAAAAAATTATACTATTTTCAGGAAACCAATTTTCTTCTCTTTTTTAAGACAGAGTCTCAACTCTGTTGCCCTAAGCCAGAATGTGGTGTCCTCAGCCTACGTCACAGCAACCTCAAACTTCTGGGTTCAAGTCATCTTCCTGTCTCAGCCTCCTGAGTTGCTGTGACTACAGGTGTGCCATGTTGCCTGGTTAATCTGTCTACTTTTAGTGGAGATTGGGGTCTTGCTCTTGCTCAGGCTGGTCTCAAACTCCTTATCTCAAGCAGTCCTTCCACCTCAGCCTTCCATAATACTAGGATTACAGGTGTGAACCATTGCATCCAGCCTCCAGTCAGATATTTTTATAATCAAAAGGCTGAAGGAAAAGGGCTCTTTACACAATTTTTCTTATGAATCCTGTGTTTACTGTTTACTCTAACATTGCTGCAAGAGATATATCATGTGCATTTTGTCTCATTGCAAAAAAAAAATTTAGAAGTGAGAAAACGATAGTATAGTTTTTAAATTTCAGAGTGGCAGACATTTCTTCGAGGTCGATCCTTTAGTACCTAATCTATTGCCTTTGTGTACAGTGAGTACTCAGTTATTGATGTCTGATGAAATGCTCCTCAGACTCTGAAGCTCTGAAGAATTACTTCTGCTGTATTATTATACTTTTCCCTCTAATTACAATAGAGACAGGCTGGAACAGGCCTGCTCTGCCCACGTAGGGGTGCCAGTATTCTTTTCTCAGAAGCCAGAGGCTTCCTTACCTATTGATGTTATCAACTAATCTTTCTTTTCTTTTTCTTTTTTTTTTTTTTTTTTAACAGAATCACCTAATCTTTCTATTAGGAAACTGCTATCTTGTAATCCTAGCACTCTGTGAGGCTGAGACAGGGCATCCCTTAAGCTGAGTTTGAGACCAGCCTGAGCAAGAGCGACAAGACCTTGTCTTTACTAAAAATAGAAAAATTAGCTGGGTGTTGGGGCCGGTACCTATAGTCTCAGCTGCTCGGAAGGCTGAGGCAAGAGGATCTCTTCTTTTTTTTTTTTTTTTTTTTTTGTGACAGCGTCTCACGGGGTCACTCTTGGTAGAGTGCTGTGGCATTACAGCTCACAGAAACCTCAAACTCTTGGGCTTAAGCAATTCTCTTCCCTCAGCCTCCCAAGTAGCTGTGACTACAGGCACCTGCCACAACACCTGGCTGTTTTTGTTGTTGTTGTAGCTGTCATTGTTGTTTTAGCTGGCCTGGGCCGGGTTCAAACCCCCAGCCTCGGTGCATGTGGCCGGCGCCCTACCCACTGAGCTACGGGCACTGCCCCTTTTATTTACTTATTATTTATTTATTTATTTTTCAGAAAGAGTCTCACTTTGTCACCCTCAGAGTGCGGTTGCATCACAGCTCACAGCAACCTCAAACTCTTGGGCTTAAGCAATTCTCTTGCTTCAGCCTCCCAAGTAGCTGGAACTACAGGTACCCATGCCTAGATATTTTTTTGTTGTTGTTGTCATTGTTGTTTAGCTGGCCTAGGCCAGGTTTGAACCCACCAGCCCCTGTGTATTTGGCCAGAGTCCTAACCACTGAGCTATGGGCGCCAAGCCACAAGAGGATCTCTTGAGCCCAGGAGTCTGAGCAAGGCTGACATGATGGCACTCTAGCCTCGGGCAACGAGTGAAACTCTGTGTCAAAAGAAAAAAAACAAAAACTGTTATCTTCCCTAACTTGCATACCTTGCCATAACAGCAACACCATATTTTGTGCCATGTGTCTTATGGGCAACAGCATTACCTAGAAAAGATATAAGACATAGCAGAAGGAGAGTTTCTTCAGCTTAGTCATCTGTTTTTTCTTTAAGACATTTATCATGATTTGATTTTTTTCAGGAATGAAGGACTTGTTTCTCAGTCCTCCAAACATATTATAATACATCTAATACCTTTCTTCCTCAAAGAAATCAGTTAAGTTCAGAGATGTGCCTGTCGTCTTTTTCTGATGATACAGATTTGAACTTCATGTATTTGTTAAGAATGGCCATATAGGCTCGGCGCCTGTGGCTCAATGGGCTAAGGCGCCAGCCACGTACACCTGAGCTGGCGGGTTCGAATCCAGCCCGGGCCCGCCAAACAACAATGACGGCTGCAACCAAAAAAATGGCCGGGCGTTGTGGCGGGTGCCTGTG